>CM054941.1:21027774-21087774 GCA_029168755.2 Tillandsia fasciculata
ATCTTTAGCTCCTCAAAGCTTTCCTGCAATACCCTCACTTCCAACTAAACTTCAATCCTTTACGCGTCAAGCGAGTGAGGGGTGTGGAAGCTTCGCAAAGCCTTCCACAAACCGACGGTAATACCCAGCTAACCCATAAGCTACGTACCTCAGAAACCGTCGTCGGTCGGGGCCAATCACGGACTGCCTCAATCTTTGCCGGGTCTACTGCCACTCCTGCGGCGGAAATCACATGGCCCAAGAAGACCTACCTCCCGAAGCCAAAACTCGCACTTTGCCAGCTTGGCATACAACTTCTTCTCTCGCAGAAGTTGCAGCACAATCCTCAAGTGCTCCTCATGCTCGGATCACTTCGGGAGTAAATCAAGATATCATCAATGAACACCACCACAAACCGATCCAAGTATGGTCGAAATATCCGGTTCATTAAATCCATGAATGCGGCAGGGGCATTAGTCAGCCCAAAAGGCATAACTGTAAACTCATAATGCCCGTACCGTGATCTGAAAGCAGTCTTAGGAATATCCTCGGCCTTCACCTTCAACTGGTGGTAACCGACTGCAGATCTATCTTAGAGAAGACACAAGACCCTTGCAGCTGATCAAAGAGATCATCAATGCGCGGCAGGGTACTTGTTCTTGATGGTCACTTTATTCAATTCCCTATAGTCCACACATAGTCGAAGTGACCCATCTTTCTTCTTCACGAATAGCACCGGCGCTCCCCAAGGCGACACACTCGGCCTAATAAAGCCCTTATCCATCAAATCTTGGAGTTGCGCCTTAAGCTCTCGCAGCTCAGCCGGTGCCATCCGGTAAGGAGCCTTAGAGATTGGCGCAGTTCCTGGAACTACGTCAATCACAAACTCAATTCCCTATCTGGCGGCATACTAGTCAGCTCAGGTGAAAAACATCCGGAAACTCGCGGGCAATAGGGATATCCCCGAGTCCCGGCGCCGCCGTAGGCCCCTCAACAACACTAGCCAAAAAGGCTACACATCCTCGATGGATCATTGCCTCGCTCGGGAAGTCGAAACCATAGAGGCAAAGAAAGCACTCTGACATCCCCGGTATACCAACATCTCCTGGCCTGGCTCTCTAAAAGTGACAGTCCTCGCGGCACAATCAATAGTCGCGAAATACCGAGCCAGCCAGTCCATCCCGAGAACCACATCAAAGTCCTTCAGCTGTCTCAAGACCAACAGGTCTGCTGGCATAATCCAGGACTCGATTTGCATCGGGCAGGACCAACAACACTCCTCCACGTGCAAAGTGTGATCGGGAATCTGAACCTCTCGTGCACGTGGCAAAAGTCCTACCTCTAACCCATGTAATGATGCAAAAGATCTACTAATAAAAGAATGCGATGCTCCAGTATCAAATAAAGTACGAGTCCTAATGCCAGAAAGTAAGGTGATACCTGCCACCACATGATCTGCTGCCGAAGAGTCCTCTACCTGCGCAGCATACACTCGCCCACTCTGAGCTGGAGGGCGATAATCCGTGGGATAGGAAGAAGATGGCCTGCTCGCTGGAGCATAAGGTCCGCTGAGCCGTCGACCGCTGCTGCGATGAAGATGGAGCAGATGCTGAAGAAGGGCGGTGGGGTGTCGAAAAGGGGCACGCAGCTCGAATGTGCCCAGGCTGTCCACATCGATAGCAGCGGCCCCACCTCTGGTCGCAGGTGTTGGAAAAATGCTGACCTCCACAGAAAATACAACTACCGGGGGCTCGTGGCTGTCGGGTCGCTGTTGAGACTGCCGCTGTCGCTGAGGCCCTTTGCCGCACTGCGACCCACGCTGCGACGACTGTGATCTCTGCTGCTGTTGCTGCTGCCCTCTGGGATCCACCAGGCCCTCGCCGCTCAGTCCGTCAAGCCACGGCCGGAAAACTGAGGCCGTGGCGGTCGTGGCGGCCTCCACGAACTAGCCTGTCCCCCAACCTCCGGTGCTGGTCGCTTTCGCCCCCGGATCACTACGGGAGCTGGAGCTACCTCCTCCATCACTACCTCCCCGCACTCAACGTAGAGTGCCTGCTCTCGAGGCCTCCAAGGTCTGAACCTCGCGAGCGAACCAATTGAAAAAGGTCCCGGCGCAAGCCTCGTCGAACATGTAGATCCGGTGCGCCTCGTCCCTGGCCACGTTCGGTACACAGTTCCAACAACTGATTGAAATTGGCAATGTACTCGTGTACGGGCCGATCTCCCTGTCGAAGGTTTCTCAAATGCTCCTCCAACCTCTGCCGGACGCTTTTCGGGAAGAAAGCCCCAAGAAGGAGATTGCGGAACTCCGCCCAGGTCAGCTGCTGAGCCCCAGGCGGACCAGCCGGTCGAACACCCGCCACCAAGCATCGGCGTCCCGTCCAAAAAGTTCGTCGCCATATCACCTGATACGCTCCTCGATGAACAAGTCTCGAAACGTCGCTCTCCATCGCCGTGATCCATGACTCTGCCTCCCCCAACGGCTCAGTATTTTGCCCTGAAAAATGGGGCGGGTCAAACTTGCGGAACCTTATCAACAAGTCAGACCAATCCCCGCTGCTCTGCCGGTGTCAGAGATCCCGTCAACCCAGACGGCTGTCTACCAGTACCCCGAGCAACAGGGGATGCCGGGGTCACTGGTACAACTGGGGGAGCCACAGCAGGGGAGAAGGTACGGGAGAATTCTCTGGGGGGCTACAACAGGCTGCGCCCTCTGTTCTAACATCTGCGTCAGCCGACTCATGGCCTCCTCCTGACGCCGAACAGCCTCAGACATCTGGGCCATCTGAGCCTGCAGCTCTTGCACCTCACTCTGCTGGCCCTGCTCGAACTCCTCTGGCTCGGGCTCAGGGGAATCCAGCTGAGAACGCGTCAACATCCTACGTCGCGGAGGCATCCTACCACAAGAAACCACACTCAGTATCATAACCCCACACGACCCAATCTAGCGAAAGTCAAAGACATTCCCCTATTCTGTGACTTTATGTTGTCTGCAGCCAACATAACTGTCCACCAGAAATAGGGTATGTCGACCCTCTTCTCTCACTGGAAGAGTCAAACAAAATAAATTGACGACTTTCGCAAAATGCCACGTCTCTCATGCCCTATATCCTAGGGTCTGCCAAAAGCCTAGGGTTTCCTAAGTCCCAACTGAACTATCCCTAAGCTCTGATACCAACTTAATCTGTCACGCCCCGGGTGCAATCAGACCCGGCCCGTCTACAGATCCGCCGTGCACATGGGATTTCCCGCGTACACGAAGCGCTGGTAACCTGCTCAAATATTAAATGTACAATAAAAGAGCATAATACAGAGCTGAAATAGAAGAACCACATAGTATCTCAGACTGGAACTACAAATACAACTGTAATATGTACAATAATCTCCCAGCTCACTAAAATAATACAACCAGCTGGCGGAAGCCAGACCCAAAATAAAAGGAGAATATCACAGTCTGAGTGGAGGGTACAACGTCTATCTACAGCTCTCAGTCTCCCAGGAGATCTATCTATTCAGCGATCCCCTTACCTCGATCAGCTGCCGATGGCCTAGCAGCTCCCGCAGATGACTCTGCAAAATAAAGGAGAGAAGGAAGAAACAGAAAACAATAATGGGGGTGAGAACTACCAGATAAACCAGCAGCCTCCCCTAGTGGGTAAAACCTCAACTCTGACGCACCCACTAGGACTACTAGAGGCAAAAAGGGAAAGTGGTAGATACAAAAGATGCTGAAACAGGAAAACTATCACCATTATGCTGTCAAACTGTATGCATGCATCAGAAATAGTATCTGACCAAATAACCCAATCTAGTCACCAGTAACAACTGGTATTGCCTGCTCAGCGGAATCTGCACACACGGCTCGAAACCGCGGGATCGGCCCGCACGGCTCGCATCCCAACATAAAGCGGAATCTGCACACACGGCTCGACCGCGGGATCGGCTCGCACGGCTCGCATCCCAACATAGTATCAGACCGGCACACACGGCTGGGTCCGAGAAAGCACACCTCCGGAGTGGCACTCGAGGGGAGCGACCCACACGAGTAAAATATCTCTGTCATCAGTATCACAGTATCTCTGTAGCACATGTCTCAATATAGCAGGACTGGATCATACTATGATCAAAGTGGGAAACTCCATCCACTATAGGAACCCAATCCCCAACTGATGCAATAAATAAACCAAACTCAACCCCAATCTGATGCAAGGATAAACATCTGGTCAACCGCCTACTGTCCGCGGTCACCGCAATACCCCACAAGTCCACAATCTAGCACAACCTTGGCTACACTATCCCAAACCCCTGCTCACACTTGAGCAACAACATCTGAATGCAAAGGACAACAATGAAACATGTTCAAATCCCAATATGATAGTGTAGCAATGAATAGTGGCCTTACCTGATGTCCGGGCATGCATGCAACTGTCTTTATTTTTAAAAGTTGTAAAATAGTGTCAAAGGTTTAAAACAATTGATTTACTGAATAAAAGTCATTTGCATGCGAGATCATAGCCTTTGTCTCAATCACAGTGTCCCAATATAAGTCATCATATCATTTGTGGGGTTATATTAAATTTTAGGGGAGTTTGTCCCAGCGGTCCTTGTCATTTGTCATATTAATTTGTCCCAATGGTTCTCATTAATTGTCCTGTTAGTTGTCCTGTTAGTAGTCCTGTTAGTAGTCCTGTTAGTAGTCCTGTTAGTAGTCCCATGGTTCTCATTAATTGTCCTGTTACTTTGTCCCAATTGTTCTCATTAATTGTCATATTTTAGGGGATTTCTAGTAATCCCAGTGAGCTTGTCAAAAATGAGGTAAGCAACAACCGCCCACCTCGAACAGCTCAAACAACACCCCAGGTAGTCTCCTGGTTGTCCACAGTCCTCAAATCCTGCAAATCAATGCTCCCGGTATAAATACAAATCCAAAAACAATATTTGCTGTTTTTCAGACAGCACGGGAAAAGAGGAATTTTTCACCTCTAAAATGAGCTCCTAAAATCCCAGAAAAATCACGGTTGCGTTCCTCGCGAAGAGTAGATCAAAATCGACTCTTAAAACGCCTCGATCTGACGCTCCTACGTCAAGATAAAAATCGGAGAAGTCGGTGCTGTCCAAAAATTACCACAGTAAAAAGGGGGGTCAAAGAGGACCTAAAAACTGTGCCAAAAGTACGAAACGGAGCAAAATGATCAACACGGAAATCGAAGCCCTACCTCTTACGGTCGCGCTGTCGCAAAAATCGTCCAAAAATTCCACCCGGTTAGCCCGCAGTGAATTTTCGACGGAACTGCGACGGGAAATGGGCCTAAAAAGAAAATCGTCGCAGTGCGCCGCGTCGCAGATATCTCACTATCTGTAACTCCTAAATTCTGAGATTCTAGAGAGAGAAAGAGGAGAGAGAGAGGAACAACTTTCGTATAGAACTTTTTCTGATTCTCTCTCTAAGGCTCGCAAATCGAGGTGCAAAGAGAGGGGGTGGGGCTCTTATATAGTGGGCCAAAAGGGAATATTCCCTCACGGGATCCAGATCCGAACACGAAACACCGAAACGGCCAACCAGGAAGCGCCACGTGTCGCCCAAACAGGAAACAGCCGTGCAGGGCCAATGGAAATTCGCCACGTGTCCACGTGGTGCGTGTGTCTGCCCCGCGCTCCGGGTTTTCCGGAAAATGTCGGCCAATAGGAGCATGCCACGTGTCACCATCCCACGGCTTCTAGAAGCCGGCCACCAATGAGAAGCTGCCACGTGGCAGCTGGAACCTTCGGTGCTCCTGGTGCACGCCTGGCCCATGGACCGCGCACCCGAGCCCTGCCCGCGCCTGCCCGCGCCTGCCCGCGCCGCGCTCCTCCGCGCTCCGCCGCTGCCCCGCCGCTGCGCCGCTGCCCGCCGCCGTGCGCCGCCGCCCGCCGCCGCTCGCCGGCGGCCGCCGCCGGCCGGAACAGTAATTCCGGCCGGCGGTTACTGTTCCGGCGTGAACAGTACCCGGTGCCGAAAAATAAAGCGAATATACCGTTTTGACCGTTTTCGCGCGCTGAGTCCAAATTTGCCGTCCGTTTCGCCAAATTCTCATCCGAAATTTTGCCGAAAGCTCCCGAAAATTCCCATTTGCTCCGATTTTCGCGCAGAGTCTATTTTAAATATCCAATTTCGATTCTACAAGCTCCGTGCACTGTACAAGCTCCCCGCAGTCACTGTTTAATGTTGCACAGTTCCTGCGGGAGTCCGGATCATCACATCCTTCTACTCCTGTTCCTGTGCTTCAGTTGCTGATCCTTCTGACCGGTTTCGAGGGAGTCGCGAGCTAGTTCCCTACCCGTCGTTGGAGTGTAGCGGTACCCCCCTTCAGAGGAGAGCTTCAGTAGTTTAGTTTACTTTTCCCTCTGTTGAGAGACCTTTGTTGTGAGGTATAGAGTTGTATTTATTTTACAGTTGAAAGACTTTTGTAGTGAGGATATTTTTGTATTGAGAGCTTGTACACTGATTTATTTATTGGAGATATCTCCCTTTGGGGTTTTTGTATCAGAGGACTTTTTATACGATCGTATTTGGGGAGATGGATATTGTATTATTTTCAGTTGTACAGTGATTGGATTTCAGTTTTTAGTAGTTTACTTTCAGCTCTGATATCTGTATACTGTAGTTGTTTCTTTTTGCAGGTTAGACGCTTCGTCTGTACGGCAGTTTCCGTACAGATGGCGGATCTGTTAGCAAGCCCGGGTCGCAGTTTCGACCCCGGGGCGTGACAGCACTAATCACCCTCACATGAACCATCCACCTATGCATGTCCAAAAATTCTCAAGTGGTACCCACCAACAAGATAAATCATGTTGTCCCAATATAATAGTCAATTCGACATGCAAGGTTAAGTGCTACCTAGCAAACAATATATCCATACAAGCATGCATAATTTCCAACTACAAGTACTAATCAATAATCCGAACACAAGGGGGGAAATCTCTCTAATATTCCTAGTGAGCATGTCGAAATAGAGGTATACACAACCACCCACCTCGATCACGAAGCATGGATCCAAACTCGCCCTCTCACAAAGAAAACCCCGACTCACCTCGAAAACTGCAAAAACGACCAAAACGGTGCACAAATTAATCCATAATCATCACAAAGCCGCTGTCTGCATAAACAACCCAGAAAATGGTCGATTTTCACCTATGAGATGACCTTCGAAAATTCAAAAAAAATAACCACTGCTATCGTCGCGACGAGTAGATGAAAATCGAGTATTCGCACATCCCGTTCCGACACCTGTAGGCCAAGATACAATTAAAACACCGCTGCAAGCCCAAAACTCCTCAAGAACACAACTCTGCAGTATTCCGCCCAGGAAAAGCTAAATTATCACCTTCGAAACAACCTCAAAAAAATCCAGAAAAATCACGACTATGTTCCTTGCGACGAGTAGATGCGAATCAAGAACTTGCACTCTTCGTTCTGATACTTGTGGGCCGAGATATCCCACAAATCCTCCAATGCTGTCCAAAACTCCGCCGCAGAAAATGGGGTCACAAAATGGTCCGAAAAACCCACGAAAAGCTTGGAATGGGGAGAAACTGTAAATACAAGAGTCGTAACCCTACCCGTCGTGGAAACACAGGCGCAAGAATCACCCAAAAACGCGACGGAAAAGGCCGCCGGAGAAGAAACCCCGAAGCGCGCCGAATCGCCGTAGAAGTCGAAGTAGAAACCTCCAAAAATCCCAAAACTCCTCCACAAGGTGCAGCACTCAGGGAGGAAGAAGTCTCCTGTAGAAAGCCCTCTGAGAAAACGGTGCTGCACTGGGTCTATTTATAGGCCCAGCCCGGAAAAAATAAAAATCCAATTTTTGGGCCAGATTTCGGGCCCTCGAAGGAGATTCGGGGGCTCGAATCTCCTCACAGGTCCCTTGCGAAGAGCGTCCGAAATCTCCTGGGCTTGACACGTGTCCCAAACACGGGACAGCGTGTGCAAACCCAGCCAGAGGACACCACGTGTCCCGCCCTCGGTCAACGTGGTGGGTGGCGCCCGCGAATCGCGTGGCGCCACGTGTCCGCACTCGAGAGCGCCCCACATGCAGCCTGCCATGCCGCCAGCTCCCCTGCCACGCACGCACCCTGAGACACCCACTTGCGCACTCCGTGAACTGCGCCACCGTGAGCCCGCTAATCCCGAGCTGTCACGTGTCCCTGCGCCCGGTCTATGCACCTGCGCGGGGTTCCGTGGACTGCGCAACGTGCGCCTGCCAATCCGGAAACGCCACTTGTCCTCTGCCCGGTCCATGCGCCGCCCCGCGCCTCTCCATGGACTGTGCAACGTGAGCCGGCCAATAATAGGCCGCCACGTGGCACCCAGCAGGTCTACGGCCTCCCCCATGCATCCAAAACCACAGAAAACTTCCGAGAGCCCCTTTTTGGGCATCCGGACTCAAAAACATACAAGCAACTAGCCATTTTCAAGCGTTTTTCCGTGCTGAATCCAAATCTGACCTCCGGTCAACCTAAAACCACTTCTAAAATTCGGCAAAAACATCCGAAAGACATGCGTGATCCAAAACCTCATTGAGTCCATCCAACACGTCCCTTTGACGCGTCATGGGCCCGACACACCAATAATAGGTGTCCCACACCACGGAACACAGGGGGAAAACCACACAAAAGTCTGGGCCACTACATTGCCACCCATTTGTTTTCAATGATGGAGCTTTCAAATCGACGATCGACACTATTGAATATGATCTAGACCATTTAAACTACCTAGAAACTAAATTTTATGCATTTTCGATATTTTTTTCTTATCCATCAAGCGGACAAAAAATGAACGGCTGAAAATAAATAATTTTCAAAAAGTGATGATATGAGTCTTGTAATCAAGATCAAGAGTATAGATCTTAATTTAAATAGTTTAAAAAATTTTCTAACAAAAATTCAATTAATTTAAATCTCTTTACACTATTAAACGAGCAAAAGATTTATATTTATCCTTAAAATTATAAATTTTGTAACCTTCTTATCATTAGGTCAATGATATCGAAAAGATTTGAAATTTAATTTCTAAATATTTTTAGTGGTTTATATCATGTTCAACGATACCGATCGTCGATTTAAAATCTCCATCATCGAAAATAAATGGATATATTGCAACCAGACCGGTTTGCTAATGATAGCATTCCAGCTCAACTCTCTCTCTCTCTCTCTCCTCTTTTCTATATATATATATATATATCTTATATATATATAATAGACTATCTACTATTCACCTAACTATACTACTACTTTTATACTCTCTATACTCTATACTATACGATACATCTCCCCTCTCTCTCTCTCCCTCTCCTGTCTCTTCTCTCTCTCTCTCTATATAATATATATATATATATATATATATATATAGAGAGATAGAAGAGAGAGAGAGAGAGAGAGAGAGAGAGAGTCCGCTACCGTGCTTGTACATGCACCAAGCAATTGGTACTTGTAAATTTTCTACCGTTAAATCTAACCTTTTGATTAATTCTACCCCTTAGATTATACTATTCCACCAACCACCCACTAAATTCAAGGGGCCTACCATCATCCTAACCACACATTCCTATATCCAAGGATAAAAAACTCACAAGCACAAATAACTTGGTGCTTTTACAAGTATAAAAGCTCAATTATATATATATATATATATATATATATATATATATATATATATATATATATATATAGATATATATATATGAGCTTCTATATTTGTAAAAGTATTAAGTCATTGGTGTTTGTAAATTTTTAGCCATTGAATGAAAGGATGCGTGGTTGGGATGATAGTGGATCCCTTGGATTTAGTAGGTGGTTGATGAAATAGTATGATCTAAGAATTTAAATTAGTCAAAAAAATAAATCTAACGATAGAAACTTAGAAGTATTAAATACTATATACTTTTAAAAATATAATAGTCCGAATATATATATAGAGCTAGGCTGGAATACTATTAATAGTACCAAGTCATTGGTACTATTAAGTTTGTAACCCTTGAATAAAAAAATGTCTTGTTGAGATGATAGTGGGCCCCATGGGATTAATAGGTGGTTGGAAAAATAGTAAAATCTAACGGATAAAAATGATCAAAGGGATTGATCTAAGGGTAGAAAATTTGATAGCACCGATAATTTGGTACTATTAATAGTATAGCAGCCGGACTATATATATATATATATATATATATATATATATATATATATATATATATATATATATAGTCCGGCTAGAATACTATCGATAGCACCAAGCAATTGATGCTATCAAGTTTTCTGCCGTTGGATGAAAAGATACGGTTGGGATTATAGTGGTCCCCTAAAATTTTTACTGTTCAACCAACCACTTAGTAAACCCTAGGGGACCACTATCATCTTAATCACATATTTTTTAATCCAAAGGCTAAAAATTTGATAGTATATATTCTAGCTTAATTATATATATATATATATATATATATATATATATATATATATATATATATATATATATATATTAGTGTTAGTGTGCATAGTATAATCCTTTTGGCAATTTTTTGGTTTCATTGGTCTTCAAGTGTACGGTGATCAAGTGGCAGAGTAAGAGATCGCAGTGCATCTTGTGCAAAAGGAATCAGATCCAACTTAAATTACGAAATTAATATTCGCCCCCACCGAAAAACATAAATAAATAAAATTAAAATTTTAAAACAATAATTATTGTACAGATATTGGTTTTCAATTTTTATTTTTATGTCCTTGCACTCACAACGCACATGCCACCAATCTAATTAATTAAGGGCCGTTTGGTATTTTCGGTTAATTTGGGGGATAGAGGGGATATTTTCCAAATTAACCCAAACAAGAATGGGTTCGGGGGAACTGTCCCTCTCCCCCCGTGCCGTCCGACAAGGTTGGTCACACGAGGTTGATTTTTTTTTTTTTTTAATATTTAAAAAATTTAAATTTTAAGATATTTAAATTTATAAAATTTAAATTTTTTTATTTTTAAAATTTTTTAAAATTTTTAAATTTTTAAATTTTATAATATTTTTTTTATATACAAGTAAAATATAAATTTTAATAATTTTTTTAATAAATATTTTAAATTAAATATTTAAAATTATACAAATAAAATTTTTATTTATTTTTAAAAATGATTATCGTTGAGAGTAAAAATGTTATTTTAACAAACTAATACTTTCTATTTCTTTTATTTTCCATCATCATACTAAACACAATTTCTTTTATTTCTGAAATCATATCAAACGCCTTTTTACAGTAGTTCCGTACTTTACACTAGTTCTCTCTTATCTCATTACCAAACGCAGCCTTAATAGTTTCCCAACAAAGTATTCATGATGCCTCATTTTGTATAAGTTTTCTCGTATGTAACCCGTTACTTATCTCTAGTGCAAGTGCAAAGAGTTCGGTATACTATAATAAAATTATACTATAATAATATTTTAAAATATTTTAAATTTTAAAAAATATTATTGATAAAAATATCGATATTTATTAATAGTGTCGCTATATATACAGTCATTAGAGTATATAGCGACATATTATTATAATATATCTTAAAAATGTATCTATATAATCTAATTTTAGATATACATATAATATAGATAGAACACTTGTCTAAAAATATTATAAAAATATATTTTTATAATTTAATTTTATTATTGTGGTGATTAATATTCGATATTTTCAATTTTAATTTTCAATTTTATGTTCGCACACTCAGAACCAACTTACCATTAGTGCAAGTGTAAAAAGCTCTGAGATTAGTATTCGAAATTTTAATTTTTAATTTTACATTTGCACACTCAAGAAACACATACCATCAATCAAGTGGTCTCCTAACAAAGCATTCATTATTGTTCATTTTATATAAGTTTTTTTTTGTATTCAAAATATAAGTGCAAAGAGCTTAATAATTGATATTCAAAATTTTAATTTATAATTTTATGTTTGCACAGTTAAGATGCACATGTCACCAATCTAACGTTTCTTCTATAGGAATGTCAGTAGGTATGGATATTCGAAATTTTATTCGAATTCGAATTCGAACAGAATTAATTTATCCGATGTTAAACGGATATGGATTTGGATATAGATATAAAAAATAAAAATCTGCCGGATTTAGATTTGAATATGAATTTTAATTGTACCCGATCCGAATCCGAACCCGAATTAATTTTACGTTATATAATATATGTATATATAAATATTTGATATTATATTTAAATTTATATTTTAAAATTTTAAATTTAATATAATATATTTTGAAATATTATAAAGAAAAAAAAATAATTATTTCGGGTTTGAATTTCCTGGTTCGTATTCGGATTCGAATTTTGAATTTTTGGTCGTGTTCGGATTTGGATATAAATTCTTAAAATCCGTCGGATTCGATTTCGAACTCGGGTTTGGTAGTCGGGTTCAGATTCGGGCTCGGATTCAGATTTTTAAAAATCTATTCCGAATCCGATTTGTTGACATCCCTAGTCTCCTAACTAAACATTGATTATGGTTCATTTTATGTATGTTTTCTCGTATGCCACTGACTTTTGACTGTCTCTAGCGAAAGTGCAAAGAACTTGATGTTTAGTGTCCGAGATCTCAATTAAATCCGAAACCTATTTGATGTATATTTTCAGCTATATCTATTTTTATAAAGAAAAAAAATTTCGCCTAACTTTTAATATTTATTTTGAAACCAACTAATTTTAGTAATCTAGATTATCTTTGATCTCTTTGTGGATGTATTGCTAGCAAATAATTTGAAGTACCCCTTGCTTCTATTTATAATCAAATTGTAGATCTATCCACTAAGTTTCTATTGGATGTACGAATATTTTGTTCAATATATATTCTTTTAATTTATGTAAAAAATTTATACATTTTGTTGATAAAAGGTGTGATAAAATATTTAAAATAAAATATCATATTTAGTTTTAAGGTAAAAATTCAATCTAATCCGTTGGATCTAAATCACTAGATTAAAATATTTAAGTTTGATTATTATTTTTAAAATTTATAGTTTTTTATATATTAATTATAATTTTTTTTTTTTCATTCGATATTAGATTATTTGTGTGTCACAATCACCTAAATAATGAATAGCAAGGGTCCGTTTGGTAATGGGATAAGACAGAACTAGCTATTTCAGGAATAAGTATAAAATACGGAACTAATATAAAAAAGCGTTTGGGATGATTCCAGGAATAAGAGATTTTGTGTTTGGTATGAGAATGAGGAATAAGAAGAATAAAGAGTTTTAATTGGGATAAATTATCTTTTTGCCCTCAGACTTTATTATGTAATAATGAGGTGAGAGATGGTGCCTCGGTAGATGTGGGAGGGTATTTAAGGAAAATGTAAGAGGATGGTTGGGAAGAGTGAGAATAGTAATTCTCACTTATTCTAGTTGTGCCGGAACAAGCTATACCAATTGATTCCTGATACGTTTGGAAGAATAAGAATGATGCCTCTCCTATTTTCGGTTCTATACCGAATCCATACGAGCCCTAAAGAATAAGCAAAACATCAAATTTCTTAGTTACAATTATACTAAAATTTCATACCGAATAAATTATTTTTAAATAACTTATTCTTTCATTCAAACAAAATTAAAGTGCAAATTTGCTGACGAGCCTATTATGATGATTATTATATATTTTGTTGGAGAAATTTTCTAGATATTTAACAAAAAAAAGTATATATAATTTACTCTTATTGAAGCAAAATGAAATGAACAAACCTTAATTAAAATTTTAATTATCAGCTTTCACAAGCCACGGAAATATAGAGGAGACCACCACTCGCGAATGGACAACCTAATACGCCTCAATGAAACTCATGTATTTTGTGTTGTAAAATATTTTTTTTTTTTTTTTAAATGTCTTAATAAAAAATTATTTTTAGAGAAAATATGAAGAAAAAATATTTCTCCTGCTTTCATCAAAGATATATTATTGTATTGTTCGGTTATAATATAATTTTCAATCATTTTGAAAAATAGAGAAGTACTATATATGCCGTCACGTTTCGGATTTAGAAATGCGGTCTTTTTTTCTTTTTATTTTTCCTTTTTTTTTTTTTTTTTTTTTGTAAAATCAGAGTTCAAATTTAAATCTCAGGACATGATTAGATCGCGACGTGCATAGAGAATTTTCTGTCTATTCGAACAGAGTCTTACTTATACACGCATGACTGAATAAGTACAGAATGCATAATTAGATATACAACTAAAACATAGCTAATATTCTTATCATCATAATAATCCACAACTCACAATTACTAAAAATATAACAACTCTTAAAATGACATATATATGAACTTACTGATATATAAACACAACTAATCTCAAACTGAAATATAAAGGTACGCCAGTCAAAGCTGACAATAAGGGACCACTCTATCGTATCTGCTCACATCATCGTCCTGACATTCCCTCACCCAACAGACGTGAAAAAATGATTACCAAAGGGTGTGAGATACAACTAAATATATCCTAGTGGATACAACGAGCCAGAGAACAATAAGTTGTACATAAACAACGGATAATATAAAGACAGTCGGTAGATGTATAATCATAGTGCTGAAATAACGAAGGAGCAGATAATGACAGATATATAATCACAGTGCTAAAATCGAAAGGGTGCTGATAATTGAAGCTATACTACAAGGAAAAGGACTTTTGGTGGCGATAATTTTGTGGCGACAATTTTTGTCGCCATTAATTGTAAAGCTATAGTGGCGACATTTAATTGTCGCCATTAATAAATAAGAAACAGTGGCGACATATATTTGTCGCCACCAATAATTAAGAAAATAGCGGCGACTTTGGAATGTCGCCACTAATACTTAGTAATTAGTGGCGACTTTTGTCGCCGGTACAAGATAAAGATACAGTGGCGACTTTTGTCGCCACCAATAAAAAAGATACGGTGGCGACATTTTCGCGTCGCCACCAATAAATAAGTAATAGCGGCGACATTAAAATGTCGCCACCAATACTTATTATTGGTGGTCTTAGTAATTAGTGGCGACTTTTGTCGCCGGGAAAAGATAAAGATATAGTGGCGACTTTTGTCGCCACCAATAAAAAAGATACGGTGGCGACATTTTCGCGTCGCCACCAATAAATAAGTAATAATTAGTGGCGACTTTTGTCGCCACTAATAAAAACTATTAGTGGCGATTTTTGTCAATGTCGCCACTAATACTATTTTTAGTGGCGACTAAAGTTGCGACTAATAATTTTTATTTCCTCCCTCCTTATTTTTCCACCAACCAAAAACCCCTCTTTTGTTTTTTTGTTTTTTTTGTTTTTTGTTTTTTTTTTTTTTTTGGTTAGATGCGACCCGGCCGGCCCCTACATCACCCGCGCCCTAACCCTCCCTTCTCTCTCACTCACACACACGTACACACACACACACACACACACACACTCTCTCTCTCTCTCTCTCTCTCTCTCTCTCTCTCTCTCTCTCTCTCTCTCTCTTCCCCAAGCCCGTCGCCCATCAACCCGCCGTCGCCCCTCCGTCGGCCCTCGCCCCTCGCCCCGCCGACCCACCGCCGCCCCTCCATCGCCCGTCGCCCCTCGCTCCTCCGTCGCCTCTCCGACCCTCCGTCGCCCCTCCATCGCCCGTCGCCCCTCGCCCTTTCGCCGTCGCCCCTCGCCCCTCCGCTGTCGACCTGCCGTCGCTCCTCGCCGGTTGACCCGCCGTCGCCCCTCGCCCCTCGCTGAATATCAGGATTTCTTTGTAAGTTCTCTGATTGATTTCCATGGTCCTGCTTCTTGCGACTGCCGTGAACCTCTGATGTATTCTTCATGCCCCTGAAAAACACCAGAAGAAATGAACATTATATGCGAACTTTCCAATTATGCCCCTTAAAATACATTTATCTGCAAGTATAATACTTTAATGCATGTCTTTGTCTACAACCTTGAAATGTCAGGACTTTGCACAGCCAACAAAAATTACAAATTCTCACATGTATTATCCATCTAAGATGATTATCAGCACCCGCGACATTAAACATAGTGTAAAAATATACTGAGAACTCCCTCGACTATTGGCTATTCTGAAATTGAATTGCATACTTCACTTTCTTTTTTTTTATCTACACCACACCACAACTTCTTAAGATTGTTTGATTAATGTTATTTTAGTTTATTAAATAGGTGATTGTGTAAAATGTTTAACTGCTCTATTTGCTAGTTGGAGCTAACAGCTAACTCAAACCCCTTTTCCATTTTCTGTGAAGTGATTAAAGCCATCAAATCCAATAATATCACCATTAAATCTACGAAGACCCCCATCCCCAATTTAAATGACTAGAATAACACAAAGCAAAAAAAAAAAAAAGGGTGCCAATAAAAAAGTAAAAAAGTGAGGGTTCCATTTCAAAATTGATTATAGTAGAAAAGGTTTCCATATATTTTTACCTTAATGATATATTAAATTTGCTTACATGCCTTACATGCGGCATGGAGAAGAAATTTACAAAAACTCAAAGGGCATTTGTTCAAATAAATAGGTTTATGCTGGTGATCAACGAATCTTTGTTATTTTTCCAACATTCTTTGATGCAGTCTTCAGAGATGCGGACCTTGATTAATTCATCCAATCATATGCTCATTTTCCTCTCTTTGTTTTCATCGATCAAGTGCTGTCCCTAGCTGACTTGGAAGGTTACTGCATTCGCGCCGTCGCCCCTCGCCCCTCCGCCATCGACCTGCCGTCGCTCCTCGCCGGTTGACCCGCCGTCGCCCCTCCGTTGCCCCTCGCGGAGGTAAAATTTGTATTCCAAATTTGGTGCAATTCATACAATAGGTTAATGCGTGATTAAGAACACCCAAAGCACCTTGTGGAATGTAATAGATATATAACTAGTTGTTAAATACATTCATTCTCTGTTTGTATTGAAGGCCTTCTCCATTAATTGATGTATTTGCAATCGTTCCTGCATGCTAGGGTCTACAGAAAATATACAACTATTGATTGTCTAATGGGTCTAAAGAAACTTGAGAATTCAAACCAATTTACACATTATCAATATTCTGGACAGATTCTAAGGCTAAGATAAGACTATCTAATTCTCACACCAAAGTCTAAAATGCATGCAATCAAAATGAAGAAGGTAAAAAGCAGAATACAACCAAGGAGCATGCTGGTGCAGCAGCCCGCCAAGTCACCAGTAGCAGCAGATAAACGAGGAAGATACTCATATTTTTTTTTTTTTGGTCGACAAGCTCTTCGAGAAATCTAGACTCTAAAAATTTTCTTGCTTAACGGGTCTGGGTATATCTCGTTGGTTCAGTCGGTGATACCATGTCCATTTTTTTTATCGTGTCATGCTGTGGATGTTTGACTGCTCGAAATTTGCGTAGGACTCGCATCCAACACACGTGGCCGCTTTTGTTTTAGAGGTTTGGACTCGGGCTTTTTTGAGTTTCAGGTGTTTTAAGTTCCAACTTATTCAGTTCTCAGATTGTTACGATTTTAAGTTGCCTTTTTCTTTTTTATTTTTTTTATTTTTAAGGTTTTCCGTTTTTCTGATTTTAGGTGTTGTTGATTGTCCTAGGTTGCTTTGGGGTTTGAATTATCTAGTTCAGGTCATTTCACGTTTCAGTCGTTTTCTTTCCTTTTAGGTCGTATCAGGTTTCAAGTTGTTATGGGGCTCAGATTGTTTAGGGTTTTACATCACTTCTGAATTAGGTTGCTCGTGTTGAAGGTTGCTTTAGGTCCAGATCACTGTCTTTTCATGTCAACCTGGCTTGGGTCGAGTAAGGTTTTATGCTTGTTGAGTTAGGTATTTTGTTTCTGGTTAACATATGCCGCTTCTAGTGGTGTGGATGGTAGCAGTTTTGGAAGAAAACTTAAGGAATTAATTGGTTCAATACAAGTATGAACCAAAACCAAATTATTTAGGGCGGAAAGGCTGAGCAGAAATTGCATAATTCTGTCCATCTGGGTTCAGTCTGTTGGTGCGCCATGTTCACCCAATTAAGATATAACTGTGTATCTCTTTTTTTATTTAATTGAAAGCATATATTCTATGTATTATTAATATAAGAACTCAAATGTTTAACAGTAATTAATTGGTTACTTCAGTTGAATATTTGCTTTTGTACATAGAACTGAGACCAGACCATATTAATTGGGTTTTGTTTAATGTATCAAATCTAAAACTGAACTATTCTTGGAAAACCTGCTGGTTTAATTTACTTTTCGTAGGTAGGCAGTTTTCTTGCATACCCCTCTAGGCTCTAGTATCATCTAACAGCAACAACTACTTAGCCTTTAATTCAACGAGTTGTAGCAGGTTATATGGATCTTTTCTTTCCTTTGTTTCAACTTTACTTCGTTAAAGGTTATTTGTTAAGTATGTATTACTAGTTTTATTCTGACTGCTTAGCTTTCTGTTGCAACCCTGCTCCTTTATTCTGGCTTTTAGTCGATGGACATAGTTACATCCTTGTAGTGTATGAAAATATTTTTCTTTACGCATAAAAAGGTAACAGCCCCTGCAGCTATTTGGTAAACAATTGAATGTTTTCAAAAAGGAGTTGCATGAAAATACATTTATTGGTTGAAAAGGGTTGAAATTGATTTATGGCTGTCTTATGATCATAGATGTATAAACAAATTGAATGTACACAATGACACCATGATATCCTTCTTTTCTATTTAGGTTCAGCATGTATGGATGCTTGAAAGGAGCATTGAAATGGATATCTAGTTGATTAGTAATCTGATGTGAACATGAGTAATATTTTAATGTTATTTTTATGGCCGATGGATTACTACACACACGGTTAATCATTGATCTCATATTTCAAATCATGTCTTTTCTTGTTGACAGTAAGATTTCTCGAGTAATGAAGAGCTCTAATCTCTTGGGTTTTTTTGGCTAGTCATTCTTCACTCTTCACTCTCCATGTAAACTCATGTAAAGTTGAAGATGAGATATGATTGTTTTTTACTATGCTTTTGAAGTGGTGGTCAGCACTTGCAGGTTTAATTTTGAATCGGAGGCACCTAGGATAAACTGTAATTAGTTTTAGTTTCTCCCCTCTAGATATTAATCTAACCTATTTGGTGATATTGGCCTCTTTGGTTTTGTCGAATTGTTCTTCAAGCCTGAGAAATATCTTATGATTTGTGTGAAGTCCATTTTACTTTTCTTATTGTAAAGGAAATGATTCTACATATGTGAGTATTTTTGTTACATTTATGGCACTGTATGCTTGTTTAGCCATCAAAATTATGTATTCGGGAGCTTGCTTTCCTGAATCCGGAGGTAAGCATACCCGTTGCCATGTCTGTAATGCAATTAGTGTGGTAACAAATGTGTACTCCATTCATTTGTACTTTTTAGATAATTAACTTTTTAAACAAGATTTGCATTTCTCCTAGTATATTTTTTATAAATTCTTGTACTCTGCTATTAAGGAATCCAAAACTTTGTGAGCTTTACTGCCCATTTTGTTTTAGACTTTACTAGACTATGTGTTGTCATTTTCAAGTTTGTTTTTATCTGTCTGTTCACAATTGGTGCAAGGTAGTTCTTCACATTATATTACCTAGATAAGTCTTTAGTTTTTAGTTGT
Organism: Tillandsia fasciculata; assembly: GCA_029168755.2. Taxonomy (NCBI): domain Eukaryota; kingdom Viridiplantae; phylum Streptophyta; class Magnoliopsida; order Poales; family Bromeliaceae; genus Tillandsia; species Tillandsia fasciculata. Next base: position 21,047,375 of record CM054941.1, read on the forward strand.
TATTTCATCTTGTTTTATTTTTATCTTCCTATAGTGTCAACGTAATATTGAAATTTCATTTTTTACTTGCACAAATGGACAGTCTAGTTATAGTGGAGGTCCATTCTATACAACAGTAAGCCTATTCTACTTGACTATTATGCAACTAACATCATCAATTACAAAACAGAAAACCATGTTCTTTATCTGCATAGGTTTGCCATCTTCATGTAGCTTCTATGTAATTTATTTTGGCTGATTAGTAGCCTAATGTCCAGCACCCAGGAAGCGTTCCCGCAGCTTCCAATTCTCGGCTTTCACCTCTTCCTGCAGAACCTGCCGCGTTCCCGCAGCTTCCAATTCTTGGCTTTCACCTCTTCCTGCAGAACCTGCCCATTTCTACAGTGATCGTGGTGCCACAATTGATATTCCTCTTGATTCAACAAAGGTATGTATACAGTAACTGAAGAAAGTTATTAGAATAGTTGCTATTCGATACCTTTATTCCGAGACTTGTTAATTTGATTGTTGGAATTGGAATTGGAATTGGAATTGATATTCCTCTTGATCTCGATGTAATTTTCAGCTTTAACTTGCTCTAATATTTTACTTCATTTTAATATAGGAGGATGAGAATTGATAGAAGTTGGATGACACTTACGAATCGAGCATGTAATGAATATGAAAAAGGGATTGACACATTTTTGGATTTTGCATTTAAAAGATTAGGAAATGTGAAAAGAATTCGTTGTCCATGTGCAAAATGTTGCAATGTTAGATTAAAAAGCCGAGCAGAAGTAAAGTATGACTTATTTCGTAATGGAATTCTTTTGAGTTACACTAAATGGCATCATCATGGTGAATTATCAGATGAATCAAATGGTGAAAGTGATGCGGATGATGCCAATACTCCTATAGATGAGAGATGCAAGAATATGGAAACAATGCTTGAGGACTTATTTGTGCATGAAGGAAAGTCCACAATTGATGACATAGATGATAGAGAGTGTACTAATCCTGAAGAACCTATTCCTGAAGCTCAAAATTGAGCAGCCATCATCTCCAATTGTTGCTACTCCAGACATTAGCACTACAGGTTTTATCACATAATTAATTATTATTATTAATTGCATTCTATATAAGTAGAGCATCACTTTTCATTATCTTATACTAAATTTGCTATACATTATGTTGTAGCCAAGAAGAGAGGTAGGGGGCCTACAACAAATCCAAACGCGAAAAAGAGAAAGGAGGGTTCTAAAGGCGAAGTGCACATATCAAAGCGCTTGGGTCGAGCTGTGGGCGGTCAAGCGTTAACGGAATTCGTAACAGAAATGGGAGTGGTGTTGCGTCAATACGCACCACTTAATGTTCAGAAATGGGCTCAAGTGCCGACACATTATAAAGATCAGATGTGGGATCATTTAATGGTTTGATCTTTTACTTTAGTTTTCCTTTATCTTACTATTATACTTCTTGTTACCATTTTTTATCTTAATACTTTGGTTTTTTGTTCTATTTTTATCTTACTACTTTTTAGGAAAAATACAACGGCCTTGATGGCTGTAGAAAGGAAGTAATGTCCAATTTAAATCATCTGTATAGAGATTGGAGGCATCGGAAGCATCTCCATTATAAACAATTTGAGACAGATGAGGAAAGACTGCAAAATTGTCCAAATGATATTTCAGAATCTGATTGGGCAACTTTAGTAGAATACTTTGGCTCCGAACCATTTAAGGTTGTTAAATTTTTTTATACTTATATCTATTAGTTTAGAAGAATTATTCTTATATTCAAATATAACCATATTTAATTTCTTGTAGAGCATGTCGGAGCGAAACAAAGCAAATCGTGCCAACCAATCAACGAGTTCAATATGTGGCAGAAAATCATTTGCTTCTATTCTTCATGATATGGTGATATTGTTAATTAAGTTAATTAATGGATATATTTTTATACTATATCAATTTTATGACATAAAATTTTTAATTTTTAATTGCAGAGAGATCCAAGAACGGAGGATTATCCTGATTTGGCCGAATATTGGAAGGCTACGCATCAAAGAAGAACTAATGGGACATGGTGTTCTGCTAAAGCACAAAATGCTCTGGTACAACAACCTTATTTCATAACACATCTCTAGTTCGACCTTTGGTTTTATATAAATGTTTCTTGTTACAAAGTATTTTATTGAATGCAGGATCAAATTGAGCATGTAGCACAGTCCCAAGAAGAGTTAGGTGGTCCTCCATTATCCATAGAAGAGCATTTAACACAGACTTTTGGTGCACGCTCTGGATATCTGCGTGGTTTGGGATGTGGACCTAAGCCACTAATTGCTAAGAATTTGACAATCAAAGCATCTGAAGAGTATATTGAGAGGCAAATTGATGTCTTGAAAGAAGAATTGAAGCAATCCCGAGTGGAAATTGAAGAGAGAGTACAAAGGGAGAAAATTGAAAGAGAGGAGAGGTTCAAAAAAGAAATTGAAGAAATTGAAGGACGCATTAAGGCACAACTACAAACTGAATTTAATGAACAATTAAAGATAATTGTTGAATTATATGGAGTGCCGCCTGCACCACCGCCTTCTTCTAGTCGAGGAGTGCCGACTACATCATCCCCTCCAAACGAAGGTAATTATATGCTCAATTTTACATTTTTAATTAAAGTGACATTGTTGGAGGTGCAACTGATTGTTTGAAACTGTTTGATAATGTTTAGTTATTGCCAACTTGCAGGTTAATCGAAAACTGTTTGATAATGGATCTCCAAGGCTTCAGCTCGACAAATAACAAACTATGTCTTACTACTATCTTTTCATTTTGAGTCTTAGGTCTCCTGTACATACATAGAGCAGAAACTTTGAACTGAAATTAGATAAGTGAAAGTGGTTTGTTGAGTTTGTTCAATATGTGGGGGTCATGTTCATGTTCAAGGTGGTAAGATAGTTTTTTGTAAACTACCTGCTAGTCTTCTAAGTTAATCATGTTTTCTTTATTTCTTTTGATACTTTTTGTTAGCAACTTGCAATCTCTCATATGGAACTATAATTACTAGTTTTGTGTTGTCAGGTTTGACAGAAATAATCTTCCCCTTTGCCTCTTTGTGTAAAAGTCATAGATAATACTCTTTTAGAGAGGGAATCCAGTGGCTGCTATTGTAGAGAGGGAAGCTGCTTGGTTACTTTTAGCTTCTCTTGTAGCATCTATGCCAAAAGAGGTACTTGAATTATCTTTATTAAAAATTCTCTTTTGCCTTTCTTTTTTTCTTTCTCATACTTCCCTTTATGATTTTGGTGAGACTAGATACTGCCAAAGGTATACTCGATCACCACAATGAAGTATGATTCTTACGCATACCTGAGATCAGTGCCAGTTCTACTATGTCAATTTTTTGTTTCTTAAACTATTCCTTAGGCTTTTGAAGTTGACAGGTATTCCTTTGTTCCTTGCTTTGTGTTATACTTTCTTACGACATTTGACTTTCCTATTTTCAGCACAAACAAGAAACTTGTAGCATTCAAGCTCACAAAGGTGACCGGATTAAAGTCCACTATCTTGTAAGTTGTAAATTTCTGCATGCACTTTACTGCACCATTTTTGCTATATAACACTTTACTGCACCATTTTTGCATGCACTTAGCAGGCAATGGGCTTCAAGGAAAAGTCCCAGATCTCAGTGCATTAACCAACCTCAACTACGTGTAAGTAGTAGTTTTAATTGCTTGTAGTTTTTGCTGAGAATGCTGCTTACAGTTGGAATGATTTAATTGTACCTATATAACACAACTGGTAGTCGCCGCTAGCATCAAAAAACAGCTATGACAACTTTGTAGCCTGTGTGTAATTTTTTTATTTGCCTTCATCTTTTGTTTGCTTTGAGTTGCAGAATCCCTCTCTCTATGTTGGGAACTAATGTGAAGTCCTGACCTGCAGTAAATCTTAAGTGATTAACTGATTCTTTTTTCCCCCCTTCTTCTTTAAGCTTACTAACTTCCCCTTACCTCTTTGCATTATTTAATCTTTGATGTACATGTGATCTTCTAGGTACTGTTTTAGTGGCACAAAAAGCATTTATTAATTGCTGGTATAAATTTTGCTTTGGTAAGAAATTATGTGAAATTATATTGTAGCCTTTTATAAGTAATCTCAGGACTTGATCTATTGACAATTGTTCACTGCAGCTGACATGATTTATTATTTTCTTTTGTTTTTGCTTTCCTTTTGCTTGAAGAGAACTATAAACCTATTTATTAGCTTCACAGTTTCTTTAAATAAAGTTACTATCTCAAAGGCATCTAAATAAACTCCTTAATTCGAAGGAACTTTATACGCTGTATTTTCTCTATCAGATCAGTTAACCGATTCGCGCTTCTTCCATTATCTGCTGTTGCTTAGTTGTGTTTGACAATTTAGATTGGATCTAAACTTTTCTGGGTGTGAATTATCTGCTGCTGCTTGGTTTTTCTAATTAGTTATTTTTGGTAAATCAGTCCTTCATTGATGCTATCACTCATGGGCTCAATCTTGTTGCAGTTCTGTTTTGCTCTCTGTAATTGGGCTCAAGTGAGTGAGTGATATTGTTTTTTGATTTTTACTCTCTGATAGCATTGAGCTGCTGCTGCATATAGTCAAACTGTATGCCATTGTTTCCTTTTGGTTGTTTGTTACTACAATGCTTTCTATTCTAGGGAAAAGTTATTGGTCGCTCCTTATGGATTTGATGGTGATAAATGGGATCCCTCCAGAGACAAGTATCTTCCTAGAAATTATTCAGCATATGATATTGATGGAAAAGCTGCTTGCAAAGTTGCACTCAGGAATCGCCTCAAGTTCTCCGGAAATTCATCAGTTGTCGTATGGAAATTCAACTTTACTTAAGACTCCTTTGTTTGTATGAAAAGTAATATACTCATTGTCGTTCTTTGCATATATCTTATCAAGATTGGTCACCTTTTGCTTGGCCTCTGTAAAAATTCGCTGATGAAAGCAATGCAAAACGAACTAAAGGTAACAATTCTGATGCCATTTCTTTTTTTTTCTTTCCTAAGCTGATGAAGCTTTTTGAGACAAGTTGTAAATAAGGTGCTCGGAGAGAGTTCGAGCCTTGGTCATCTAGTGTCTTTTAGATTAATCTATGATACATGCTGTTGGTTTTTATATTTATCATCTTGTCGCAAAAGATGGTCATATTTTCTTATTAACCATTGTGTTTCAATGAATATATACTCGTGTATGAAAATAATGCGAGGCTGTGCTTTGATGCTGAATATTCGATCTGTTCAGACTTAGCAAGCGGTATAATTACAAGCAGCTTTTCAAGTGAGGAAACCAAGAAGATCTCTGTGTTCCTAGTAAGAGCTTACATTCGCTTGAATGCATGGTTTCAATGGTTCAATACCACACAATCTGGTGAGTTTGGCTCGTTTCTTTGTCTTTTTGAATTCTTTGAAGGTAGAATGTAAGATTAGATCATCAATACTGTAATAGTATAATGCTTATATAAAAACCAATTGTTCATATGAACTTTGAAATGCTTTTTCACTTTAACCCAGTCTTTGGTTCCCAGGGAAGCATAAAGGCACCTTTTATTGGCATGGAAGAGACAACACAACAAGAAGGGAATTGAATCCCAAGGTATTCTAAATGCCCTTTCTTGTACTCAACTTTTAATTTTACCATTCATATTGCAAAAATTTTAATTATATTTTGCCATTTTAAAGCTCCAATTCACTTTTTTTAAAAATTTTAAACTTTTTTATTCTAGACTATGACATCTGGGTTAGACGATTACCCTCGCGCATCTCACCCTAATGATGAGGAGCGCCATGTAGATCTGAGATGTTGGATGCTTCTAGCTTCGGATTGCATGCATTCAATTGCAGAGCATCTCAATATGAAAAGCGATTTAGAAAAGGTATCATAGTTTATTGGGGCCTTTTTTGACATACATATACATAGACAATCATCTACTTTAAATATGTATGCATGTAAATAAGAATTTTCCTGTGTGCCCATTGAAACTGCAGTATCTACAAAGATAACTTTCAAGTTGGGGAATTATTCAATCATAGAGGAGGTTTGTCTTCAATAAGAAAAGTATTTTGTAAGAGCAGCGCTTTTGTAAGTGTAGGGTATATTTGTAAGGAAGCATTTTTCAGAGCGCATATATGAAATTCAGATTTGCAAGGATACATATAGAAATTGGTAATTTTGCAGGATTATAAATGCAAATGTAACTGGTTTAAATGATTGATACACACAATGAAGGATTTATTTATATATGTAATAAGCATTTTTTATGGAACTTGTGCAGGATTATAATTTGATGTCCAAACAACTATCAAACTTTGAGGTCCTCAATCAGGTAATCTATGTTTTCTTGCCAGCCAAAATAAAACATATTACTTGGTAGTCTATAAGGTAAAGGACAACATATAGTGGAGGGCGTTTTTGACATCATAACCTATTGCATTTATTTTGTTTCTGATTTTCTGTTCTCTATAGCAAAATATTAAGACAAGAAACTTATTTCATCTCCTGTATATTTTGTTTCGATAACTTGGTCCAATTGAGTGTTTTCTGAATCTGTATTACGTGAAATGTCTTGATGTGTTGCTAAATTGATTTTTGTCTCTTGAATTGGGTAGGATAAAAAATGCTCAGTGACCATTGGCAACAATAATAGCAAATGTAAAGAATCGTGCTTCTGAAAGGAACATTTCCCGTTAAAACTAAATGGAAACTTTTGGACTATAATTCAGAAAGAAAAAAGAGAATCAAAATAGAATTGTCCATTATTTGTCAGTTTTGAGCTTAGTACTGTTGGATTTATTTCGGCCAGATGCATTTGGATGATACTTCTGGAGCATACTATGATTTTGGGAACCACACAGAGAAGGTTAGTTAACTTGTTCCGTATTGAAGGAGTTATAACGAAACAATATATTTACTTTTATTTTGAAAGTAAATCGTGCAGTCTCATTTTGAAACAATATATTTACTTTTCTTGTAAAATGACCATTTCACCATGACAAAAATGAAATGGTGTTGTCAGAGCTTGTTCGCCGTTGAAATGTTGTATGTCAGAGTTTGTTTTCTCCTCTTACTTTTGCAAAACAGCAAATGAGCTTTGAAAACTTAAAAATATTTATCTTGTTCTTTTGCCAGGTTGTTGAACTTGACTTCTTATATCCTAGTGAGGGTATTCATAGGAGGTGGGACAATGGCTATCGTATAACTGCAACTGCCGCCACATGGGACCAAGCTGCATTCGTTTTGAGTGTACCAAGAAGGAAGCCCACGAATGAAACTCAAGAGACACTAAGAACATCTGCTTTTCCTAGCCAGCATGTGATGGTGGATGTGTTACATTTAATTGTTTAATCGCTTTGGTCTTGCAATTGATTTAAAAATTACATATAAATTATATGGATAGTCAATGCACTCTCCTGTTGTCGCAACTTGATCACTGAACTTACACTTTGGTCTTGCGAGTGGTTTAAAAATTGCATATTCTGTCTTTTGGAGAAGATATTGGGGTATCATCTTTTGTATCATCATTTATTATTGCTACAATATATGAAATTTCTTCTGTTCGCCAAATCATGTAATATTTTCTCCGGATTGATATCTTTTTTAGGATGACAATGTCCTCCTTTTATACGTGAAAACATATCTTTTTATCAAGTATATTGCTATATATTTGAATCAGGGAATACTGCTCTTCAACACAATACTTTGGCATTTGGTAAAGGATGAAGTTTAGATTCATTCAAAAATTTAGACGCGACAATTTGTCGTCGCTGCTCGCCAAATCATTTCGCAAGAGGTACCCTTTTCTTACATTTGGTGGCGACAGCTGCCGCCACCTTTTATCTAGACAAGCTGTCGCCACCTTTTCTTCGGACATTTGGTGGCGACATTTGTCGCCACCGTTTCTCCAGACATTTGGTGGCGACAACTATCGCCACCTTTTCTATCGTTTTTCCAGACATTTGGTGGCGACAAATGTCGCCACCGTTTCTTCATACATTTGGTGGCGACAATTGTCGCCACCGTACCTGTCGCCGCTAAAGTTATCGCCGCTATATACTTTAGGCGACATGCTTTGAGGTGGCGACATTTAGTCGCCGCCAAAACTATTTGGTGGCGACTTTTTGGCTTATGGTGGCGACTTTCGTCGCCACCAAATGTCATGATTGTAGTAGTGCTGTAAAACTAGCAAGTATAACGATCATGGTAAATCACAGTACTGTATACAAGAGATACTAATAAATAGAAAGTAGAGCATACTGAACAATAACTGAAACAGTAACAACTGAGAAGCTATGCATCAATACTAGAAACAGAATACCAATCATCTACCACTATCGGTCACGAGGACCTAAGGCTAAATGCCACCGTACACTAATCTGCTGACATAACCCTGCACATACTGTGTGAACTCTTGGGCTCATGGGTCAATGTGACCACTTTACCGGTAAAGTATACCACTATGGGGGATCAGTCCGCTAGTGTACGTGAAAAGTACAACTGGCTCTGCGGTGATCAAAATGCTGATACTGAAACTCATGGTCTAAAGATCGGGTAATCGGCAATAAGCCGAAAACTCCCAAACGAGATGCTGATAACTATACTATCAATCATGTTGTGTAACTGAAATATCATCTGATGTTGTATAACTGAAGCTGAACTCCTATTCAAACATGCAGTACGAGTGTGGTGACTCGAATCCCTGTAATACTTGACTGCGTGGTCGACGGCGCGTTGACACCTATTTTTGGTGAGTCGAGTGCATTTGCGCGCCAAATGGACGCGAGAAATGGACTCAGCGCGCAAAATTGATCAAAACTCAATTTTGAGTTTTTGGGCTGGATTCGGGCGCCCGGAAGGAGAATTCGGGCGCCCAAATGTTCGGTGCACTGCACCGCGACAACAAACCTGCGGGCGTGCCACGTGTTGCAGCGTGGTTGGTCAACGCTAGACACGTGTCGCTGCGGGAGTGGCCGACAAGAGCCAAACGTCGTGCGCTGATTGGCGCGGTGCGCGTGCGAGGCAGGCGACGCGTGGGTTCCCCATACGCGGGGACCCATGGCGATCCGCCATTCGTTGGCGCCCACCTACCACGCAGCGACACGTGGAGCAACCAGAGCGGCGGATCGGGGTTTCGGGCGCTAGCTGGATGCGCGCCACGTGTCCCCTTTTTAGGCTTGAATGATTTGGGCGCCTGAAACATGCCCCAAAATCTGAGAAATGGTGATTTTTTTTGGACTATAAATAGAAGTCTTCTCCCCCATTTTTAGAGTTTGGCTAGTTGTTTCTTTGGAGAGCTCTTACAGTGAGGAGGCCCTTCAACCCCTCTACATCTTTACCACCATTGGAGGATCCAAGGAGCTTCAACTTCATCTTCTTCCCCCAAGTTTGGAGAGCTCCACCATTGTTGCAGTTTTAGCCAACTCCGTCGACATTCAGTGCAAGGCCTCCCTAGCACAAACCACTTGGAATATATGGCTAAAATTTGGAAGGGATCTTCAAGAGAGATAGGCCTACAACTTTGATATTGAACACTTCCCTCAATTCTTGAGTTTTCATGGGGGTTTTACTTCATCTTTGGAACCCTCGTGAACAGGTAGGAGTTTCGGTCAGTGTTTAGTATTTATGGATTTCCTTAGTGATATGTGCATGAATTTTGAAGTTTCAAGACTTGATTTGCATCTACAAGTCTGGATTTGGAGTTCGTTTGCCCAAGTAACATTTTCATTATTCATGGCCCTATGACAGAGTTTACGAGCTTGAGGTTGTGTCCCCAGGGGTCTCTGCTAGACTGTTATCTATGGTCGTGCAGCCCACTCTATTGGACAGGATCAGGGAGAGACAGAGTGAGGACCCTCACTTGATGAGGATTAGATATCAGATTCAGAGTGATCAAAGAGGGGACTTTTCAGTGGATGCATCGGGAGTACTAATGTACAGGGACCGAGCATGTGTGCCAGTGGATTTTAAGATCAGAGAGCATATTTTGAGGGAGGCCAATTATACACCTAATACCATTCATCCTGGTAGGACCAATTATACACTTAATACCATTCATCCTGGTAGGACTAAGATGTATAAGGACCTCAAGGCACACTTCTGGTGGAATGGAATGAAGAGGGACATTGAGAGATTTGTGGCTCAATGGTTAACTTGTCAGCAAGTGAAAGTAGAGCATCGAGTATCTGCTGGCAAGTTATAGTATCTCCCAATCCCTGAGTGGAAATGGGATTACATTACTATGGATTTCGTTGTTGGACTACTGAGAGCACAGGGGGGAGCAGATGCGGTTTGGGTAGTTGTGGATAGACTCACCAAGTTTGCCCACTTCCTACCAGTGCAGATGACTTGGTCACTTGAGCGACTTGCCCAGTTATACTTGGATGAGGTGGTGAGGTTACATGGAGTGCCCGCCTCGATAGTATCAGATCGAGACTCGAGGTTTGTCTCGCATTTCTAGAAGAGTTTACATAGAACCTTGGGGACTCAGCTCAGATTTAATATAGCTTTTCACCCATAGACCGATGGACAGTCAGAGCGGACGATACAGATTCTTGAGGACATGTTGAGAACTTGTATCCTAGACTTTGGCGGAGGGTGGATTCGACACTTATCTTTGGCTGAGTTCGCGTACAACAATAGCTTTCAACGGAGCATCCAGATGGTTCCGTTTAAGGTGTTATATGGACGCAAGTGTCAATCACCTCTTTATTGGAGTGACGTGGGTGAGAGACAAAATTTGGGACCCGATATCCTACTAGAGGCAGAAGAAAAGGTCATATTGATTCGACGACATCTTTAGACCGCCTAGAGTCGACAGAAGAGCTATACTGATACTTGGCGACGAGACTTGGAGTTTCAGATTGGGGATCATGTGTTCTTGAAAGTTTCGCCATCCAAAGGAGTTCGGAGATTTGGCATTCGCGGGAAGCTCAACCCTCGGTATATTGAACCCTTTGAGGTACTGGAGCGCGTTGGACCAGTCGCTTATAGAGTTGCACTTTCCTCGAGGCTTGCTGGAGTCTATGATGTCTTTCATGTTTCAGCTCTGAAGAGATATGTTTTTAACCCTTCGCACGTGATTGACTTCACACCACTCGAGATCGGTGAGGACCTGAGATACGAGGAGCGCCTGTTGCGGATTCTTGCTCGTGAGATGAGGGAATTGCGCAATCGGGATATACCATGTGTGAAAGTTTTGTGGAGCAATCACGAGAATTGAGAGGCTACTTGGGAGCTTGAGACAGCGATGATGGATACCTACCCCTATTAGTTTGAAGCACCTGTTTGAGGTATGTTTTATTCCGGGGACGAAACTTTCTTTAGTGAGGGTGGATGTTGTGACTCGAATCCCTGTGATACTTGACTGCGTGGTCGGCGGCGCGTTGACAACTAATTTTGGTGAGTCGACTGCGTTTGCTCGCCAAACGAACGCGAGAAACAAACTAAGCACGCCAAATGAACACAAGAAATGGTCACTACGGGAGTGGCCGACAGAAGCCACGTGTCGCGCTGATTGGCGCGGATGTGTGTTGGGCAGGCAGCACGCGGGTTCCCCGTACGCAAGGACGCATGGAGTTTTGCCATTCGTTGGCGCCCACCTACCACGGAGCGACACGTGGCGCAACCAGAGCGACGGATCAGGGCTTCGGGCGCTAGCTGGATTCGCGCCACAGGTCCCATTTTTGGGCCTGAATGATTCAGGCGCCCGAAACATGCCCAAAAATTTGAGAAATGATGATTTTTTCAGACTATAAATAGGAGCCTTCTCCCCCATTTTCAGATTTTCGCTAGTTGTTTCTTTGGAGACCTCTTATAGTGAGGAAGCCCTTCAACCCCTCTACATCTTTACCACCATTGGAGGATCCAAGGAGCTTCAACTTCATCTTCTTCCCCCAAGTTTGGAGAGCTCCACCATTGTTGCAATTTCAGCCAACTTCGTTGACGTTCAGTGCAAGGCCTCTCCAGCACAAACCACTTGGAATCTATGGCTGAAATTTGGAAGGGATCTTCACGAGAGGTAGGCCTACATTTTTTATATTGAACACTTCTCTTCATTCTTGAGTTTTTATGGGGTTTTTACTTCATCTTTGGAGCCCTCGTGCACAGGGCAGAGTTTTTGTCATTATTTATTTTTTATGAATTTCCTTGATGATTTGTGCATGGATTTTGAAGTTTCAAGGCTTGATTTGCATCTACACTCGTAGAGGAATGCATTGGTACCCTTCTTGCTGGATTAGGAGTTTGGTTTCCTAGATAACATTTTCGTTCTTCATGACCCTGTGACAGAGTTTACCTCAGATTTTGTATTGGAGATTGTTTTGATGTATGAACCTTGGGGATGCAGATTTGGTAGTGATTTTTTGCTATTTTTTGAATTTTAAAGTTTGAACATCTTTTTAAGATCAAGGTGAGTATTTTTCCTTTTGATTTTAGTTGGAAATTCCTTTTGGTTTGGTCTCTACACTTTATGGAAGTGCTTGATGAAATGTTGATGCAATTTTGGACAGCATTGCTTACTTTGGTTAATTACATAATTAAGGAAATTTAAAGATGGATTATTGAGAATTTGGGGATGATCCTTGGACAGAGGCGAACTTAGAATTTCTGGCTGGAGCTTTACTTTAAGGTATATTATGCAAAATCTACTTCTCCCTCTAATGTTGATTGTTTGCTAGATTTTTCCAAAAGTTCTGCGCAATAGTCATTGATTTAGTGATTGTGCTCAATCCGGCAGTAATCTCGGGGTGATCTTTGGTTCGTTGGATTCGTAAGAGGCAGGGGATCGTGCACGCCGATTTTCAACACGATCGGACCTCGGATCATTGTGTTTCCAGATAGGTTGTTGAGCACATCAAATATGTGATTTACCTACTTAGGCTGTTAGAATTCAACATAATGATGTTTGATCTTGTTTTCACTATCCCTATATAAATCATGCTTAAATGGTTATGTTTAATGATTCTTAGCCTATCCATGTGAGAATAGTTGGTTGTGTTGATCTTTATCCCATCTTATGTGAGAATAAATGCATGCTTGTATGGTCACCTAGATAGGCCACTTTCTTTATCACTACATTATCATGTTGGATTTGACTTAGAAAAAAACTCGCCCTTCTCGCTCGGCTCCTCGTGTGCCGAGACTTTCTCAACAAAGAAGACGTTGCGCTCCTTGGGTTTTGCCCAATCTTGCCTACTGCCCCATTTCGATCGCTCCTGCATTACCTTTCTGGAATTGCTCATATTGAGCAACTTGATTCTCCAGATCAAAAAGATTAGGGAAGTACCAACCCTCGAAGTGATCTTGGGTCTTGAAGTGTAGGCCATTGAAGGCGATCTTGGTAAACTAGGCCTCGAACATTGTAACAAAACATCTATTCCTCAGTGTTAAAACGGTTTAGGAACTCATTGGCCGACTCGTTGGCATCCTGCCTAAGTAATGCCAGATCGGCAATCGATGATTTAGGCACGGCCCGATAAAATTGCTCGTGAAATTTTGCCTCCAACTCGTCCCAATTGTGGATGGAGTTGTGAGGCAAGCTGGTATACCACGAGAACGCCGTGTTGGTCAACGACGTGCTGAATAACCTCATTTTCAAGAATGGGCTGGCAGCCACCTCTCCGCATTGGGTCATAAACCGAGCTACATGCTCGATGTTGTTCTCATTCTCTTCACCCGAGAACTTGTCAAACTTTGGCATCTTCCAGTTGGTCGGGTACGGGTAGTCCATATCGATATGAGTAGGATACGGAGACCTGAACACTAGCCGAATAATTGGCCTAGCCTCCATGCCGAAAGTATTGCGTATTATTTACTCTATTTGGGCGTGTATGTCAACGAGCCCCATCAGGGGAACTGAGGTCGCCGGCTGTGCTGGAGGCTATGGCGGCCCGTATTGGCCGTCCTGATTTCGAGGCAGTCCTTGCAAATGGACCTGCCCATCATTCCTGCCCCCGGCTCTTTCAGCAAGCCCAGCTTGAGTCGCCGGAGCTGCTGGCTACGTTGGAAGTGGTGGCGGCCCGTATTGGCCGGCTTGGTGTGCTTGAAATTCGGCGGGCCCGGCTTGCGACACCGGGACCACCGTTTGCGCCTATGGAAGTGGCGGTCCATCATGGCCTACCTAGTGCTAAATTGGTCCTTAGAGAGGGACCTGCCCGCCGTTCTTGCCCTCAGCTTACAGCCGAGCGAACGCCGATGGGGTAGGCAGAGTAGTCCCCTGGTAGGCATTGGGCTGCTGCCCGATGTTCTGCCACATCGGCCATATCCCCATCTGATATAGAGTCCACTGCAGCTATGTTGCCCCCAACGGCTGTGCCGTTTGATAGATAGCCGCCCATAATGTGCCTCCCTATGGCTGCACCGTCGGTATTGCCGGCGCCATCGAAACTGATTGCGTCAGCAACTGCTGGAGCACTGTAAGGGTGAGCCCTCCACTATGCGGCTCGGTCCGGGTTAACATTCGCCCAATCCAAGTCATGCCCTCATTTGAGGTCATTATGGCGGCCATCATTGAATCCAAACGCGCCTCTCGCGCCTGGTTGTTTCTGTCAAAGGTCGCTTGTGCCCTTTTGGCATCGTCGAGCATTTGGGTGATTTACCCGAATAGTTGGTGTATGGATGGTTCTTGAGGTGTCGACCTCCAGCTAGCTTCAGGAACTTCTGATAGCGTTGGTGGCAGTTCATCCACGTGTCCGACACTACTGGATTGGTCGTTCCCCACCAGTCTACGGACAACTCTACTTCTAAGGTTAATGCTGTTGTCCTCTGACATTGTCACGGTAAGACTAGGTAGAGATTACCTGAGGGTGCCACCGGACGTGCCAAGAAAGTTATTGGGGCCAAAATGTGGCTTGTGCGCGATCAGCCCCTTTGGGTGACCCTCCAGAGGTGTCGAATTGCACCGTGTGCCAACAATGAAGCGATCGGGCTGAGGAGGGATCCACACGGCTAGGTTCTCCTCTAATAACTCCTCACGACCGCGACGACCGGTGACAGCCGAAGCGGGTTTGTAGAGGTAGAGAAGGATCGCCGGTTTCGACTTAGAATAGCCGAACCGGGTAGAAAGGTGAATGAACGACTGTGGAGCCGATTGTAGCGTTAGGGCAAATAAAGACACGGCTAGTGAGCCGGTTTACACTCTAAATGTACAAATAACCAAATAAAGACACGGCTAATGAGCCGATTTACACTTTAAATGCACAAATATGCAAATAAAGATACGACCGATGAGCCAATTTACACTCTAAATGCGAGAAAGATAAATAAAGACACGACCGAATGGGTCGGTTTACACTTTATATTGATATTGATAAAAAAAGGGAATACAAGTGGAAAAAAAAGGATAGAAGGATTACAATTAAGCCTACTCCTAGGAAAACAGTAAAAAAGAAGAAAAAATAGTTAAGTTAACCTACTACTCGATAAATAAAGAAGCTGGGGTGGTACCGGGCTTACGAAGTTGCTAGACCCCGATCCCTTTGATGATTCTGGTATTTATACACATCCCAAACTATATTATTAGGCGCCGATTTGAATTATCGGCGTGACTTAAGGAGAATCATCGTGAAATCCTCAACGGCTTCCTTTTGAGTCGATTATCCTTGATAGGATAGCAGTCGTTTTCCGACTACGTTCATCCCCTCTTTCGTTGCGCTAGAGCGTGTTTCTCGACGCTTTCCAGTGCTGAGTGTTGCTCGCCGCTTCGGAGTCTGTTACGAGATTCACGCCTGAATCTTGCCTTTCTTTTTTCCATAATCTTTTCTTTGAATCCCCGCACGCTGACTTCGATTCCCGCCTCTTCTATCGATTGACTAGGGAGGTCTAGTGTGTGCTGTCGGCCGAAGCCGGTCTTAGGTGACTCGTGACTTCTTTCGTCGGCAGATTCTTTTGTCAACTATTTCTCCTGTCGGCTGACACCCTCAGCCGATGGAAGGTGTAGCGTGCTGTGCTTCTACGCGACTGAAACAGATCCAGATCAGAGCGGTTAACCCTTTCTTTCATCGGCTGATGATTTTAGCCGATGGTGTACGCCACGTGTCGCTTTCTTGTGTGGCGAAAAATCTGATCTAAACACTGGGGTAGCGAACGACATCCGACATGTACTATTAGCTTTTGAAACTTGTAGAGTCTAATGACAACGGTTATTGACGTCGTGAGCACAACGAGAAAAAGGGATGTGTAGAGTAATGCCAGCAAGAATTGAGAATTCGTGATAAGTGACTGCATTTTCTTGAAAATGCCACCCACGAGAGAGATGAAGTGGTTCGGAGTTCAGGACAGACTAAGTACTCGAAACCATAAGTGGTGAGGAGTACAGGATTGCATTAGGTCATTAACGTGTTGACTAGCGTTGCCACCGAAGTTGATGGGAGTCCACAAGGTGACTCAGGTATGCGCACACTGCAGGTATGTGTATGATTTGACTCTTGCCCTCAGCTTTAAGCAAAGGAAACCGCAAGTGGATGTGGCCTGCGAGGTATGCTTGGAATGTTAGCTTGCTAGCAAACAAAAAGGATTGTGGAACCATATGACTGCATAAGTCGAGGTCCAATGTGGTGAACACAAGGATTGTGAGTTACCTAAGGAGTTAAGAGCTAAGTAAAGGAGCTTTGCCCTTAATGATTCGATAAATCAAAATAGGGCATGATGTAGAGTACCGGGACTTTGTAGAGCGCACCGACCTCGCAAGATGGCGTGGTACGGAGAAATCACCTTGGGCGTGTTCTAATTGTGTTTACAGATGAGTTCGAGTTGACTCGGATCGACGCGGAAACCCCAGCTTGAATCTGCATTTTCGGGACATTGTGTACTTGTAGAGTACTGGCTTGGATAGAGCAACGACTCCGCAGTGGTGCGCAGAAAAATTAGAAAATATTTGGAACATGTGTATTTTCAGATTACAGCGGAGTTCGGAAGGTTTCGGACTGATGCGGAGGCCCCGAAGGCAAAAAGTGAGTTGGAGTTGGTAATTAATGGATTAATTAATTTATTTAATTAATTTGCTTATAGCCTGTTAAAGAGAAAAGAGAAGAGTTGAGAGGATTTGGATTTTAGATATTTTTGGATGGAGGGTAAATTGGTCATTTGCCAATCCTTAATTAGCTGCCACGTCATCATCTTCTTCCCTGCAACACAACAGAGGAATGAAACAAAAACAGAGGAAAGAAAGGAAGAAGGAGAAAAAGAGAAGAAGATGAAGAAGAAGAGTAAGATTGAGAAGTAAAAGAAGATTTTGAATGTGGTGATAGTGTGGACCTTCTGCTAGTAGCCGCATGGAGCCGAGCGGAGAGCGCGCGGCGTGCTTCAACGAGGTATGTGGCTAATGCAGTTTTTGTAGAAAGCTTGGTTTTTGAGTTTGGATTTTTGGAGTTGAGGTTGGTGTTGATGAGGGCTGTGTGAGGGTGGACTTGTTGTCCATGTTTGGAGGAGTGGCCGCAGCGGGGGAGCCGCACGGGCGCGCAATGTGAGCGCGCGCGGCTGGCGCAGGCTGCTGCGCGGGCGCGCATGGGCGCCGCGTGCAGCAGGCGCTTGGCTGCTGCGTGCGCAGGTGGGCGCCGCGCGGAGGGCGCAAGGGCGCCGCGCGGCTGGCGCAGGCTGCTGCACGGGCGCGCCAGGGCACCGCGCGCAGCAGGTGGGCGCCGCGCATGCAGCAGCGGCAGCAGCTTGAGCAGGGAGGCTCTTGCGATTTTGGCTTGGAGTTCCGGAACCAATGAGGGGATTCCGAAACTGGGACCTGGGTACCGGTACTGCATGGAGGGTACCGGTACCCCCTCCTGCGGAATGCAGTTTTGGTGATCTTAGTGAGGGCAGTTTGGTCTTTTCACTTCCCCAACCATCCAGTTGACCTTGTTGATCCCTTTCTTCTCTATTTAAGGACTCCCCCTCCTTCTCTCTTCTCAGCAGGAATCAGAGAAAGAAAAGAAAAGAGAAGAAGAGGAAAAGAAAGAAAAGAAGTGAAAGAAAGCAAGGAAAAAGAAAGAGAAGAAGTGGAAAAGAAAGAAAGAAAAAGCAAAGTAAGGGTGCTGCTTATGTGGTCTTGTTGCTTGGAGCTGTGCGGAGCCGCGCGCGCGTCGGCCGTGTGTGAGGTAAGTGACAGATGTTTTTCCAAAATGGATTTTAGATTTCTTTAGATGGATTTTGATGGATTATTGAGCTTGGTTGGTTGCTTGTGCATGTGCTGCTTGGCTGAGAGATTTGGTATTTTTACTGCGCGGAGCCGAGGTGCTTGCGTGCTGCTGTGTGTTGGCTGTGAGGGAGCCGGAGCGCGCAGGATTTTCGTAGAGGACTCGAGCGATTTGTTTGAGCTTCCGAAGATTTTTTTGAGGTTCGCGACAGTGTACGAGTGCGCGCGGCGCGGTTTGGGGTTTTCGGCGAAATTTGACAGTGAGCGGGTCCGTGCTTCGCCGATTTCAGCGTTGCCTGTGGAAAGCGTTCCAGGTGGGTTGGAAATTCTTCAAGATGTATGGAATGCCTTCTAAAACTAATGTATGCATGTTGATCATGTTTAGCTTATTTATTTGCATAGCTGGTAAATCTGATAGTTGCCTAGAAAATTGTAGAAAGACATTTATGAGCCCCAAATATTTTTAGGATGATCTAGACATGATTTGGCACTAGACTGCATGGTTAGTTGGTATTAGAATTGCATCTGAACCGTTTTAAAAATCGTCGAACCTGTTTTAATGAAAAACTGAGCTTTGTAAATAGTTTTAAAATATTGAGAGGTTGAGTAAGTTCAGGATGCATGTGTCCTCGTGTCAGGGGACCGAGTGGATTTTTAGAGCTCTGTGGGATGAGTTTCTAGTGTCATAAGAGAATTTGAGCATTATTCCACTTCGTGGGCTGAATTTCCGGGCCTCCCGTGTGAGAGTTAGAGGATTGTTCCCCTTGTTGGGGTGATTGAGTTACTCTAGATCATAGATTGTGCATTATCAGATTGAGTCGCGGAGGGTTCTCCGACGTAGCTATTGGATTCTTTGGGCATTTCCAGATTGAGTCGTGGAGTGTTCTCCGTCTGGGTTATTGTTAGTTGAGCATTTGAGTTTCCGATCTGTTTGATCGTGGATCATAGCTTGCATGTGCCGCTTGTTGAGACAATTGAGACACATTTGAGCTCGGTGGGGTCGCTCCCCTCGAGTTACGCTCCGGATGCGTGATGATGATGATGATACCCCTGGCTGAGTTACCATGGGGTCACTTTGAGTGAGATTGAGATAGTCAGTTTAGGACGCCCCACGTAAATCCCGTCCTATTGTAGATGCGTGGTAGTGGGCAGGTGCATTCCTAGACGACCGGCGCAGGCTTGACTGAGCCAATTTTGGCAGTCATTGAGATTTGAGTTTTGTGAGCACCTCGTGTGCGAGTGGTGTATGCATAGCATGTTCTTAGATGAGTTTACCTATGAGCATGGTACTTGAGGCATATTAGCAGTGGTGAGTGTGTGCATAGCATGTTCATAGTAGAGTTTCTTGAGCATGATGATTGAGACATAGTAGCTGTAGTTTTCTTTCAGCTTTCCTATTATCTATCTGCATACCTATCTGTTTGCCTCTAGTAGACTTAGTGGGCATACCGTAGATATTGGTGACGGTACCCACTGGGAACTACCTTCTGCAGTAGTTCTCACACCCGCTGCGGTGACAGGTTTCCTGAGGTTGTTGTTCCGGCTTGGTTCGCGCGGAGACAGCTGATCGAGGTGAGGACGTGGCCGAGTAGCTTCTTACCCTTTTTTATTTGAGAGTCAGAGGTAGATGTACCCTGTATTTTCTTGATTACACTTTTGTATTGGACAGTCTGAGAGATCTGTGAGGATTGTTTTTACTTTTCATAGCTGTGAGACTATGTATTGAGGATTTATATATTTATTCAGATGTTCAGTGTTTGATTCTGTAGCTACTAGTTCTTTTAGCTCTGATACATGTTTAGCTATAGATCTTTTGCAGGGTAGACGCTTCGTCTGTGCGGCAGTTTCCGTACAAATGGCGGATCTGTTGGCGAGCTCGGGTCGCAGTTTCGATCCCGGGGCGTGACACATGATCTTAGTTTTGTAGACGAAACTCCTTTAAGGAGGGAAGGATGTAATGCACCGACTTTGCCTAAATTGATAAAGTGTGGATTAAATCGCGATGGACATGTGTAAGAACATGATTAAAAGAGTTTAAAGTGAGTTTGGATTGAATCAGAATTTATTTGGATCAAAGAGTTCGAAATGCTAGAAACTAGGTTTAGACAACATTTGGATGCCCAAAAGGTCCTGCGGGTGCTCGAAAGCACAATTGGATCCATTAATCGAGTGCACGACACCCACCTAAGGACACTCAACTAAGAGCGCCCAAATGCGCTATCGCGAGAATTCGGGTGCCCGAATTGCCCTGCGGACGCCCGACAATGCGCGATGGGAATTGTAGCTGCGAGAATTCGGATGGCCGAATCATCTCGCAGGCGCTCAAAACCCGGTGCAAACTGCATGGTAAGTCTAATGTAGCAATTGGTATTTTTTGAGGGGCTTTTGGAGATTTTGTTACACCCCTTTATAAGAAAGTCGCATCCCTCTTTCTCCCTAACCGGCACACACACACAGAGAAGGAAAGAGAGAGAAACTCTTATCCCGTACCCTCCGCTTCCTCTTTCTCTCACTCATTGAAGGCTCCCAAGGTGGAGAAACCATGGAGTAAGACTTGGAAAAGTAAAGATTCATGCTCTAGCATGCGTGGGAGCTTGAAGACCTTGGAGTCTAAGGTAATTATTCTTAGGTGTATTTGGTGGTATATGATCACACTAGTCTAACCTTAAGTTAGAGGCAAGTGGATATGTATTAAGCAAAATGAACCCTAGAAGTCATGAAACTTAGGGTGAGATAGTGACCAAGGTCGCGATATTTCGGAATAGTCTAGCGGGAGTATAGATCACCCATCGGCTCCCAGGATAGTGGCGGGAGTGTCGATCATCCCTTAGCTCATAGGGGAGTGTCGATCAGCCGTCGGCTAATATACAATGCTTGGTGTGACGATTTCCCTCAGCACCAAGTGGATGTGCAGTGCTTGGTGTGACGATCACCCTCGACACGAAATGACTATGTAGTGACTAGTGGCGCGGCGTGTCGATCCCCATCAATGCCGCAGGCCCACCTATTGGAGAGGGTGCGCACATATGTCGACTCTCCATGTGGTATTGAGATGCGAAACCGATCGATGGGTGGTCGGGACATGTTGTATAAAGAGTATACACATGAGTAGTATATGAGTAAATGAGACCCAACTAGTAGTGGGCTAAGTAAAGGTTAAGATAAACCTAGTGGTAAAACTATGACACATAGTATAGTGGTCACATAGTATAGTGGTAAATAGCCTAATAAAGATTAAAATAAATCTAGTGGTAAAACTATGCCATATAGTATAATGATAAATGGAGTAAGCATATTGTTTAATTTGAGGCAATGTAGTTGTATTTTCAAGTTATGCATTTGTATAATAGAAATATCTCTTTAGCAAATTACTTATAGATCCTGCCTTTGGACTTGGTGAGTGTATGGCTCCACGTTCGGTGGTTACACCTATTAAAAACTTATTTGTAGTTCTCATCTCTATTGTGATCATCGTTTTTCAGATTTAGATATCGCCGGTAAGACGCAAGTTCACGGTAAAGGTGTCGCGGGATGGATAGACAAAGTGAGAGATATAATAACTACCCAATTGTAAAACAAAAAAAAGGTGAAATTATAATAATTGTATTATTGTGGAGAATGAGTATAAAGTTTATTATTGAAGTTTATTTGTATGTTTTAGACATTACAGTTTAACTCTGATACTTTGTATATCCATTTCTTATAAAATTGTACATATTGGACAGTTGTCACTGTTCTATTTGGGTAGGGAGAGGTTATGCCCGATTGGTAGATTTATACGCGCACTCGAATCGACCAAATTACCGGTCTTGGGGCATGACACTTTGACCTCACTTAACCTATCTGGATGTTAAGTATATTGTTAGGTCTCCTACCATTAGATCTATTGTGGACTGCAGTCCATTCAACTTATTGGGTTTATCCAATTGAACTTATTAATCTATTGGAACTATTGCTATAGGTTTAGAAAAAGTTAATTTGAGCTATTTTAGTTAATAATAAATAACCACCACAAGTGGTGAATCACAACTTGCACTAAAATTCACCACCAGATAGATTTTGCTCCCCTAAATAAGCAAAATCTATAGATCAAGTGAATCTATAGATTTTGCTCCCCTAAAAATAATAGGCATGCAATGCATCATTCCAGTGAAATAGGAACTATTATAAATAATCCATTATATTTGTAAGCTGGCCAAACTTGTTGGATGCAACTTCTTTAGGTCTCATGCACTGTATATTTTTGCTTCTTCATTTGCTGCAACACTTTTGAACTTTACAAAAGCCCTTTGTCTTGGAAGCTCTTGATGCACTCATCAAACATTTGAGGAATTGAGATGAAAGGAGGGAACCCTAAGTTGCTGATCTTGGTTGTGTCCATGCTATGTGGATTGCTATCTCCCTTTTGATGCCCACACCTAAGTATTCAAAAATAGTTATTAAACTTCTACACAAAAAGGAAAAAGAAGTAAAAATATTGTAAAGGTTCAATGATTGAGAGTGTATATATTACTTCGTCGGAATTGGGTATGAGGGGTATTTGGCCTTGATCATTTCCACAATTTCCGACCAATGTGCGACCGAGCCTGAGCAGATGAGCCGCCCTGAGGCTCTTCTATCCTCCATGGCTAAAATGTGGGCTCGGACCACATCGTCGATATGGACGAACCCGAGTGTCAAGTTAGGGTACTCAGTTTGTTCTCCTGCATGCACTCCAATCGAGCATCGTAGTAAGGTTGTATAGTAGTATCTACATTTGCAAGTTTGGTTTCGGAACACTATATGTGCTCATGTATACCTTTCAATAAGGAGAGGATCATTTGGATTGTGCTTGCGGGCCGAGGTGCTAGTATTGGCCCGACGACAAACGATGGATTGATGACCACAAGATCGATGTTGTACTCCTTCGCCAGTCGCCACGCTTCCTGCTCAGCCATTACTTTCGAGTATGCGTACCATAACTGGCAATCGAAGAAAATTAAAGACGATTAGATTTGCTTCTCTATACTTGAATAACCCCAAATCAAAATATTTTGAGGCTTGTTTGTCGTGACTAAAGCTTTTAGAAATATTTTTCTTGAGCGAAACTATTTGAAAGAGAACTAATAAATTATTTGTATCAAAAGATTCTACATACTAAAGAATTTTTGACTGTTGATAGAATTAGAATAATCGAAAGAGCTTGTTGCGCTCTTAATATGGTTGCCTTTTGGCACCTAAAGCTTATTTTAACTTTTTATCATATACATTATTTAAATTTACAAAATGTTTGATCTTGTGTTTATCATGTAAAAAAGTTACTCCATAACTTGAAATTAAGCAATTTGGTTCATGTTAAAGTTACAAGTGACAACATTTTACTCAATTTATAACAATACTGTTGAAAAAAGTTGAAATTTTGAATGGCAAATTGGGCACTCATTTTCTCTTTAATTGAGTTACACTAATACCACAATTATGATTAGTTCTCTCATCTTGTAATCTTTATGAAGAGAAATATAGGACTCTTAACTTAAACAACTAATATTGTAATTAGCTACAAAGAAGAATATAAAGAGAATGATGCATGAGAGCTTACATTGTATCTTTTGCAGTATTCAGTGTCACTCCAGTGTGACTCAGTGAGTGGAGAGATTTGGGTTGCGTCTTCTCGGTATCGGATCGAAGAGCAGGAAGAGGTGAGCACGACACGGCGAACCGAGCTTGATCTCGAGCACGAATCGAGCACATTTTTTGTGCCTTTTACAGCTGGATTGATCAATGTTTCCTGCGAGTTCGATTGATACGTAAATTGATACCGTGATAAGTATAGTAATTAACGAGACTAAATCTCCTCTAAAAAACTATAAAAAAATTAACAAGACAAAAACAACAATGAGTTTTCTCTTTGGTAGTTTTACATAGGTGAAATTTTCTGTACAAAGTAATGTGTTTTGTAAATTATGAAGTGATATAATTGTTATATATATTTTGTCATAATTAAGAGGATAATCTAAGAATTATCTTTTCTTAGTGGATAAGAAAAAAGTATAAGAATTTGTTTATCATAGAAATGAACTTTTAAACCCAGTTAGCTTTCCACTAATTGGCCAAGAAAAAAAAATAAAGAATTGTAATTACAAAATAATTATTTTACCCATTCTCCTGTAAAATAATTAGAGTTCACTATACTAAGTAGATTTTTTATTTGGCTTAATTACACTATGCTACACCATATTTTAAATTTTTTTTTTATTTCCTACATTATAATATTTTTTTTACCGCCACGTTAGTAAAATATTATAAAATTTTGTTTGTAAATAAAACACTACTCTCATTTAGAGGGATAATTTTGCATTATCTGTACCATTCAATAGCATGAGAAAATATTGACCTGAGAAAAAATAATATATATCCTAACTTTCTAAGAATTAATGTACAAGTAATTATTCCTAAAATTAAAACATTGATAAAATGACCTGAATGTTTTGGTCATAGGTTAGGAACACCGGAGAGGCCGTGTGGAAGACGCCATCAACGCCGTCCACTGCCTCATTAAAGCTTCCCTCCACCGTCAGATCGGCTTTCACCAGTCTCAGCCTCTCCCTTGCTCCTTCTAGGCCCCAAAGAAACCCTACCTTATCTTCATCCTCTTCCAACATAACAACCACAACAACAACAAAAGAAGATTAATATTAGAGTTTTGTGTGACACTTTTTTAGGGTATAGTGTGCTGTTCGAATAAGTGTGCTAATAAAAGAAGTTTTTTTTTTTTTTTTTTTAAAAAAAAAAAAAAAAAGATCAAGAAGGGAATTTTTTAAAAATAACCCTATAACATTGGAAATTTGGGAAATAACCCTCCCAAATTAATTTTGCAAAAATAACCCTACTTTTGCCACCTCAGCGCCACGGAGGAGAGAGGAACTGAAGACGCGAAGCGTTCAGCGCCTCCACAAAAAACCTGTGAAGGCGCTGACTGGATCAGCGCCTTCAATATGAAAGCGCTGATCCATTCAGCGCCTTCACAAAAAACTGTGAAGACGCTGAATGGATAACGTCTTTAGTATGAAAATACTAAAGACGCTTATCCACTCAGCGCCTTTAACTAACGTTTTTTGTGAAGGCGCTGAATGGATAAGCGTCTTTAGTATGACTAAAGACGCTTATCCACTCAGCGCCTTTAACTAACGTTTTTTGTGAAGGCGCCGCACACGCTACAAGTTGAGGACTTGGCCACGCTACAAGTGGGTTCTCTGTAAAGGCGCCGCTGTAAAGGCGCTGAGTGGATAAGCGTCTTTTTAGTGTTTTATACTAAAGACGCTTATCCACTCAGCGCCTTTAACTATGTTAAAGACGCTGATTGGTTCAGCGCCTTTAACATAATTGTTGAAGGCGCTGATCCATTCAGCGCCTTCACAGGGTTTTTTGTGAAGGCGCTGAACGCTTCAGCGTCTTCAGTTTCTCTCTCCTCCGTGGCGCCGAGGTGGCAAAAGTAGGGTTAGATTTATAAATTTTTTTTTGCCGAGGTTATTTTGCAAAAATCAAAGTTTCAGAGGGTTAGTTTTAAAAAATCCCCGATCAAGAAAGATAGTTATTCATTTCATTTATTTTTTTAAAATAATAAACTTAGCTGAAAATATAAAATAACTAAACTTCGAGATTGTGACCTCGAGTACCAACCATCAAACTCTTTGTCGCTTGCGCTAGGAACGGTCGGTAATCGTTTAGGCTATGTTTGGTTCGGGAATAAAGGGGACCCTTTATCCCCCATTTATCCCCCAAACCCACACAAAAAAAAAAGGGAGGGATTTGTTACCCCTTACTTAACGGGCTATTCTGGAATAGCCCGTTAAGGAGGGAAGATAACAATTTTCTCTATTGGTGGGAATAAGGTTGTTCCCACCCAAGAACAACCTTATTTCCATTTTTTATTTTTTTATTTTTTTAAATTTAAATTAAAGTTTATAAAATTTATAAAATTTTAAATTTAAATTTTTTATTTTATAAATTTTAAAATTTTTAACTTCAATTTTCTATAAATTTAAAATTTTAAAATTTTAAAATTTATATAAATTTTGTATATATAAATTTTTAATTTTTTTATAGAAATTTTTTAATTTATAAAAATTTAAAAATTAAAATTTTTGCATAATCTTTTACATATTTTTTTAGATAATTAAAATTTTAAATTTTAAATTTAGAGAAATTTTAAATTTTATAACTTTTTAAATTTGTAACTTTAATTTTTAATAAATTTATAAATTTTAAAATTTTAAAATTTATACAAATTTTAATTTTTTAACTTTAATTTTTTTTTTTTTTTTGATTAAACAGGGGTATACCCTATTTTAACAGTACAGAATAAGACTGGAGAAGAAAGAAGAAAGACCCAACACAACCCCAAATACAAGTAGTGGGTCTACGACCCAACTTTAATTTTTAAAAAATTAAACAGTATTATTTACTAAAATATAAATTTTAATTTATACAAATATTAATTATTATTTAATTAATTTTTTATATTAATTAATTAGATAAAATATTATTATTTTAAAATTATAATTATTTTTATTTTCTCACTATTCTAGTTTATTCTAAAAAATGAACCAAACACAATTTCAGCTATTCCTAAGAATTACAGCTTTACAAACCAAATACTATTTTTCTTTTATCCCTGACTATTACGGAATAGTAAGCTATTTCAGGGATAAAAAAATTTATCCTCAAACTTATAATTCCCGAACCAAATATTACCTTAGAGTTTCAGATGATCATTTTGAATAGATTTTCATCATTTTGAAAAATATTTTGATGAAAAGTGAATGCTAAAGTATTATAGAGATAAAGAATACAGAGAAGACATATGGGGGGTCGAAAGTTAAGATTGCCCTCTCAATGTGTGAGGCCTCGGCGATCACACTCCAAACGACATAACGATAATGAGCTGGTGTAAGTAAACCAAACTAGCTAGTTAAGACCGTGCCTACTCAGCTTGTGCCGTGCGCGCATCCTTGTGATAAGTGGATTATACAACTCTCTTTGTTAACTAAGAAAGTATCTTAAAAATGTTGGAAGATATAAAATATTATTACAGCTCATGAGTTTTTTATTTAAGACTAAATTCATGACCATTTAGATAAAGCTCATTTGATTTTGGGCCAGTCAAGAGGCCCATAAGTCAAAATGAAAATTTTAAATCACATTTAAAATAACTACTATACACTACAACAAAATTAGATTATAGAGACATATTTTTTATGATATTTTTGTACAAGTGTCCTATTTATATTTTATCTATATCCAAAATTAGGTTATAGAAAAATATTTTTAGAACATATTACAATAATGTGTCGCTATACACCTTAGCGACTGTACATATAGCGACACTAATTATAAGTGTCGGTATTTTTGTTAGCGATATTTTTTTCAAATTTTAAAAATATTTACAAGTGTCGCTATAGCATAGTTTTATTGTAGTGTTAACAGATTTCAAAATAGATGATGGAAATAGCTTTTGCTTTTCTATTTCTATGATGTTGTAATGCAAGTGGTAGATTCTTTATTTGCCGAATATTTTTAGCAGGAGGTGGCTGTAAACATACCGAGAAGCAAAAAGTTTTGAGTTTGGACTTTTAATATCAAATAGAAGATCAAGTAGAAGCAGTAACAAACAACTTAAGTCCAAATGAACCACTATAAAAAGATTTTGAGTTTAAACTTATTCTTGAGGACAAAAAATATATGTATATTTTTGTACCTGGGTCTCTAACTGTGGCACGAACTTTGAAGCCCTTGAAGAGGAGGGCCTTAACAAGATGAGCTGCTATGAAGCCCGTCCCTCCAGTCACACAATATTCCCCCATCCCTTTCTTCTTCTTTTCTCTCTCTTTTCTCTCTCTCTCTCTCTCTCTCTCTCTCTAATTCTTTATAATTCTCTTTAATTTTAGTGGAGCATAGTGATGTGATATTTTATAGGCACTTGTGATCATGGTTTGGATATGATTTTGATTTTTTATTAATTTTGCTGGGATTGGTAAAGTAGAGAGTAAGTACATTGTAAGATGAGAGGTAGGTTTTGGTTTGGTAGGTCACGTGAAGAGACCTAGTGACTTATTATTATTATTATTATTATTATTATTATTATTTTAAAAAAAAATGCTAAACCAAACAAACACATCATAAGAAAAAAAGCTTTTTTTTGAAAATGATCCTCTAAATATTTGTATTTTTAAAAATAACCCTACAAAATTTGTATTTGCAAAAATGGTCCTATACCTGCCAACTGAGCGCCATGCGTGCGTGCCACGTCAGCCGGGTGAGTTAGCTGGAAATAGTTGAACACGCAGGCTCAACCTGCGTGTCTAAACACGTAGGTTGAGTCTGCGTGTCTAAACATGCAGGCTGCGTGTTTAGACACGCAGACTCAACCTGCGTGTCTACTAAACCCTATATACCCGACCCCGACCCCCGACCGTCCTTCCTCCCTCACAGAGCTATTTCTCTCTCTCTCTCTCTCTCTCTCTCTCTCTCCGTGCAGCAGCCACCAGTCGTCGTCATCGGAGGAGAAGAGGCACACGAGAGCACTCTCTCTCTCTCTCTCTCTCTCTCCCGTGCAGCAGCCGTCGGTCGTCGTCGGAGGAGGAGAAAGAGGCGCACGAGAGCACTCTCTCTCTCTCTCTCTCTCCCGTGCAGCAGCCGCCGATCGTCGTCTAAGGGTACTTTTGCAAACTACATTTTCTATGCGTATATATGAAAACAGGGATATATATGTGAATAGATAATTCTATTGCATTGTTTTATATGTCAAAGCCCAATTATTCGTATTGTGTCCATTTTGCATAATGTCAGAATGAAATGTGAAATGTGATAATTTTTTAATGTTTACAAATTCTTAAACAATGTTTACCCTTACAAACTATAATTGCAGGTTAAAATAGAAATAAAAGTAGGATCAAACCTCTCTGTCAAAGAACACTTCAATGAAGATAAAAATGAACTACTATATTCCCAATTCTGTTGCTCATCTAGAATTCCACTAATACAAGCAATTCCAGTAACTTTGACTTGGACTAAGAATATATTAGTCAACCAAATTAATCATATAAAAAGTAGCTTTTCCACATATTAAGAAATAAAAAAAATGCCATAGTGGATTACTTGGAACAATAATTTAGAGTTTGGAGCCTGCAAGAAACTTCTAAAACCAATGTGAAAGTAACAGCTAGGACTTTTTGATCAACAATCCACCAACAGAATGGACAGGAGAAATTATTGAATGCACAGCAGGACAGTTCAAATACTGTGTTTAGAGACTTCAAAATCTAAATATTGACCACTAAATGTAGTCTACAATACCTGAAAGTCTAGATTTCACTTATTATAATTCATTTTCATCTTTCACCAGACAATACCTGCAAAAGTACTGATCTTAATTTTATAAGCTCTTTTTTAAAAATAACTATGATTAACTATGATTATAATTAAAAATAACAAAGTTTATAAGCTCTTTTTTTGTCAAGCTCATCATACTGATCTTAATTTGTCGAACTAGAGTAGTCATCAAACTGACGAATGTTATATTATTTATTGTTATTTTTAGTACGTCCGTATGTCTGGTGAATGTGTTCCGTTTTATATTCATTGGGACGGAACTTTAGTCGTGAACAATAATATACCACAATACATTGGTGGCTATAAAGAACTGATCGGAATTCGCCGCGACATCACATTTCGGGATTTCGAAGCAGAAATATACAAGGTCACTAATTATGATCGAGCGGAGTTCCGTCTACGCATAACAGTTCGATGTCCAATGGGACCTAATGAATGGGAATTACTTGACATATCAAGTGATCATGGGATTGTAGGCGTGATGAGTTTTTTCCCATTTCATGGTTGCATCAAAGTATACGTAGAGAAGCAAGTGTTGACTACACGTGACCGTCCAACCTCTGTTTACCAAAGAGATTATGTCGATCTTGAACGAATTCGTACATCAAGATATGAAAATTTATTCAACTAAATTTTGCAATTTCAATCTTTGTCCTTTATTAGTATAGGTGCGGAAAATGGATAATTTAGACTTTATAAGTATTGCAGAGTGTCTGAAGTCCCATATGTACCTGTGAGTATATCATTACCATATATTACTGTGGATCAATCTTTATTCGGTGGAGTTGATGAGCGGTAAGTGATTATATGATTTAATTACATAAAATCTTAATAGATTCGAATAGTTAATCATAAATATCTTTGCAAGTCAACTATCCATCATAATCTATATGAAAGTCCATCATCTAGCAATCGAGAATGCACTGATCTAGAGTTGAGAAATATAAATGAAAATGAGGTATATAGTAATAGAAAATGATAATGAGCAAATAAATAGTAGTGACGATGAGCATGTAAGTGAAACTGATATGAACTCTACAGATGATGATAGTGATGATATCCCACAATCTATTGATTTTGGTCATGATGGCGGTTTGAATTCTCTCACATGCGCCATTCAAAATGAAGGGATTGAATGGATTGAAAATTCATTTGCAAACAACGATGATGTCGAGGATCCGGTAGAATTTGAAGAATTTGAAGATCACCGACAGTGTTTTTTACTGGGTAATGAATTAATTCATCAAACCGTTGTTGAACAAAACATTTATCAAGTTCCTCCGAGTGATGATCAATGGAAAGATCGGGTATTTTCTGACAAGACGTCCTTGGTGAATGCTTTGGATCGATGGCACATTGAACATAATATGCAACTTAGAGTTGTTAAATCAAATACAACTAGATATACTGTGAGATGTTTGGTCAATTCTTGCCCATGGAGATTACATGCCTCTCGACCCAAAGGTTCATCATATTTTAAAGTAAAGACTTATGCGGGACCACATACATGCATGATTCCTATTTTGAATACAATGCAAAGAAATTGTACATCTTTTTTTATATGTCAACATATACTACCCACAATGAAGGCAAGGCTTGCTATGAGTCCTACAGAAGTTCAAACTAGAGTTCGGAGTGAGTTCCACGTTACCATTTCATATAGCAAGGCTTGGCGGGCACGGAATAAAGCCTTGCAAATTATATACGGTAGTTGGGAGCAATCATATTATGGCCTTCCTCGATGTTTCTCAATGTTAGAAACAACAAATCCCGGAACTATTACCAAGATTGAAACTACAAGAGTGACGAGTACTTCAAGAATGTTTGCACGCGCCTTTTGGGCTTTTGGACCCTCGATTCATGATTGGTCGTATTGCCGGCCAATACTTAGTATCGATGCCACGCACTTGTATGGAAAATATGGAGGCCATGCATTAATTGCCACAGGTGTTGATGGCAATGGTGGGTTGTACCCGCTAGCATTCGTAATATGCGAGGGGGAGAATGGCTCGAGTTGGGAGTGGTTTCTAAATTATCTACGGAGATACATAACATGATCTCGAGTTATTACAATAATTTCTGATCGCTTTAAAGGACTTGCGAACCTTGTTGCAATTGTATTCCCACAATCAGAAGGACATGCTCATCGATGGTGTTTGCGACACATGAAAGCTAATATGAATATTCATTTAAAAGTAAAACATCTTCTTAGAAAATTTTATGCCATCGGGAGTGCCTCAGAAGAATGAGAGTATAACACGTTAAAGGAAGAATTGAAAGCAATGAATGATGATGCTTGGCAATGGGTTGACAGACTTCATGCCGATAGAACATATTGGGCTAAGGCTTTCGATGGTGGTCGACGATTCGGCATTATGACTACGAACCGTTCATAAAGTTTAAATTGAGTGCTGAGGGGAGTTCGTGGCTTACCAATTACCGCTTTTGTAATGGCAACATTACGCAGAGTGGTTGAATTCTTCCTAAAACATCGTCAAGAGGCAGCAGCAATGTTTACTCAATTTGTATCGAATGTGGATCAAACTATCAATAGCCGAATGGCAATTGCTAGAGCACATACAGTTAGGCGATATGGACATTAAGAATTTGAAGTTCTTACTGGAAGGGATTTGCAATACCAAGTCATTATCAATGGAATAAATTCTATATGTTCATGTTTGTGTTTGCAACTAACGGGATTACCTTGTTCACATATATTATCTTGTTGTAGTTCCTTATACATGAACATAGATTATTATAGTCTATGCTCCCGTTGGTATACTACCGAATTCTTTCGTAATACATACGAACCACAGTTCCATCCGGTCCCCGATCGGCGTTATTGGGTTGAGTCATATGACAGACCTATACTTCCACCACACGAGAGAAGAAAGAAAGGACGAGCCAAATCTACTCGCATTCGCAATATTATGGACGAAGGCGCAAGAAGTAGTAGGAGCAAGTGTAGTATGTGTAAACAACCCGGCCATTATAAAAGCACATGTCCTGAAAATCAACAAAAAAGGACCGAAAGACGTCGTCGTTTAGGTTGATTGTTTGATATCTTGATTGTTGTAAATTATTTTGATTAATTTACAATACTTCACGCATATTATAATTTTTTTTTATTTATTCGTATTATTACAGATGGACGATCACGAGGAGGCAGGACCGATTGATACATCTGTATTGACTGATCAGCCTCACCACAGATGTACTTGCATTAGAGATGAGGTTATATATATTTTTTTAATTAACTTTTTTATTTCTTTGAAATTTCATGTACTAATATTATGTGATTTTTATATTATTGCAGGGTTATTCTCCGGTTGAATTTGTGGAGCATAGTCGCACATTGAACCACTGGCAAATTGAGCATCCTGCAGTTTTGGAGCTACTGCGACGAGCGGGATTCTATTATGTGTCGCGGTTGAGGCGCGTCATGCTAGATCAGGCATTGTTAGGATCCTTAGTCGAGCGGTGGCGGAGGGAGACGCAGTCCTTTCATTTGAGGCATGGGGAGATGACAGTCACCTTGATGGATGTGGCTGTCATTACTGGACTCCGCATTGATGGTGGGGCTGTGACCGGAGGAGGCTCGTATCAGTGGTCGGCGCTATGTGAGCTGTTGCTTGGGGTAGTTCCCGCAGATATTAGAGGCGGAGAGATAAAACTTGAATGGTTGTATCATCAGTTTCATGATATCCCCTTAGATGCACAGCCCGCAGTGATAGAGGCTACAGCCAGAGCATGTATTTTATTTCAGATTGGTTGTAGTCTAATGCCAAACCCAAGTAGAACTAGAGTGCATTTAAAGTGGTTGCCTCTATTAGAGGATTTTGGCGCTTGTGGTGCCTTGGCATGGGGTGCGGCGACGCTAGCTCATCTCTATCGAGCATTAGCAAGTGCTTGCATGAGGGGAAAAGCGGTGTGTTGTTGTTTTGCGACATTACTTCAGGTACATTCCTTTACTACTAATTTCATTCATGAAATTTATTTATTATTTCTAAGTAGCTTTTTATGTAGATTTGGGCATGGGACCATCTGCACATTGGTCGACCTCAGATAGTCGGACCGCAGTTTGATCTTATTGATGAGCCACTAGGTTGCAGGTATGTATTAAATTTTAAGTGTTCAGTGTTTTATATTATCATTACTAATATATTATATGTGAAACAGGTGGAATAATAGGTTGGCTTTTCGGGACAATGTCAGGACGGCTGACATTGAGTTTTATCGTGATCAGCTTGATTGCCAGTTAGAGTCTCAGGTACATGAGTTAATTATCATAAGTTTTCATTCACATAACTTTCTTTTTAATACAAGTTACTTATCATATACTTTTCACAATAGATTATATGGAGGCCATATACAGATGATATACTAGGGTCACTTCCACCCTTTTGTCTAGTGGGGTCCCCGGTATGGCGATCACGGACCACCCTAGTATGTTTTCATATTATTGAGCTACATCTTCCAGATCGGGTGCTTCGTCATTTTGGATTTCGACAGCATATACCCGACGCAGTAGTTGCTCTACCTCGCATCACTTCACGAGGTAGAGCGGATGAGAACTGGGCGGCATTTCATGCCATACACATTCAGGATTGGGACGATCGATTGCAGTATATAGTAGAGGTGGACCCCCATGTAGATCCCGATTATATACGCGCCGCTTCTATGTACATGCAGTGGTATTGGAGTATCACCAGGAGGTGGATATCTACTCCAGTACAGCGTCCTCCCCTTGCATATCAGCCCCATGGACATCACGAGAGATTTTTGGTATGATATAATAATTAATTTAATATTCAAACGAAAGTCAATGTAATTATTGTGATACTGTTTTCATTTCAGGTTGATCTCATTCAGAGAATAGAATATACGATCAGAAGTGTACTACCCCATCTTTCACATACTGGAGCACCTTTCGACACTCTGACACGTGCTGCTGCTCAGATGGAGGTAGGTTTATTGACTGTACAGACATTACCACATACTACACCACGCCCAGCGGATCATGGTGGAGCATCGACGTCGGGGCATGCACCATCACCTAGTCCATCGGGGACACAGCCAGCAGATCATGGTGGAGCATCGACGTCAGGGCATGCACCATCACCTAGTCCATCGGGGACACAGCCAGCAGACCATGGTGGAGCATCGACGTCGGGGCATAGACCATCAGATACTACGCCACCATCGGGGTATGTACC
The DNA here is from genome assembly GCA_029168755.2 of Tillandsia fasciculata. Lineage (NCBI taxonomy): Eukaryota > Viridiplantae > Streptophyta > Magnoliopsida > Poales > Bromeliaceae > Tillandsia > Tillandsia fasciculata. The sequence goes on from CM054941.1 coordinate 21,082,102, forward strand.
ACATGGTCGTCGTCAACGAGGACCTGATCTTATTTATTTTAGGCGAGCACGGCACCGACAGTCCTCCCATACTGATCAGCCCTCATCTTCAGCTCCTTCACAGCCAGAGGGCACGGCTATTTCACATTTGGACCAATTCGACAGTATAGAGCCATTTGATTAGTTTACATTGTTATGTATTGTTATATTTATATTATTTTGTTGTGATGAGCTGTGTTGTGCTTTGTTGTGTTGTTGTGTTGTGCGATGTGATGTAATGTGATGTGATGTGATGTGATGTGATGTGATGATGTGTTGTGATGTGATGTGCGATGTGATGTGATGTGAGCCATGATATAATGTGATGTGTTGTGTTTTGTTGTGTTGTTGTGTTGTGCGATGTGATGTGATGTGAGCCATGATATGATGTGATGTGTTGTGTTTTGTTGTGTTGTTGTGTTATGCGATGTGATGTGATGTGATGTGCTTTGTTGTATTGTTGTGTTGTGCTATTGTATGATGTACGTGCGATGTGATGTGATGTGATGTGTTGTGCTTTGTTGTGTTGTTGTGTTGTGCTCGTAATCAGGTATTTTGCTTCTTCTTTGAAATCTTAAAACTTACTGCAATCATTGTTCAATGTAATATTTATAATTTTGTGCACTCTGAATGTTCAACTTGATCAGATTATTAATCTCTTCTTTTTTTTTTTTTTTCCAAAGTTGGGTGCAGAGATATTTTTGGATTTATGATTCTTGCTCATTATCATTATGAACTACTAACTAGTCATAATAGTGCTTCTAATTATTATTTTAACTATAACTTAACTGGAAAAAAAGGAGGGCAATGGTCTCTATCCGCACCCCTGGAGTGGACGAGAAAAAAGGATTTTTGGGCGCAACCTCCTGGCTCCAGACAACCCCCTGGTTTTGGAGCAAAAATGGCCTCAACATGCATGTTAGACACGCAGGCAAAAATAGTTCTTCTAATTATTATTTTAACTATAACTTAACTGGAAAAAAATGAGGGCAATGATCTCTGTCCGCACCCCGTGGAGTGGACGAAAAAAAAGGATTTTTGGGCGCAACCCCCTGGCTCCAGACAACCCCCTGGTTTCGGAGCAAAAATTGCATGCATATTAGATACGCAGGCTGAACCTGCATGTCTAAACACGCAGGTTGAGCCTATCTAAACACGCAGGCTCAACCTGCGTGTTTAAACACGCAGGTTGAGCCTGCGTGTTCAACTACTTCCAGCTCACCCGCCCCGGCTGACGTGGCACGCATATGTGGCACCCAGTTGGTAGGTATAGGGTCATTTTTGCAAATACAAATTTTGTAGGGCCATTTTCAAAAATATAAATTTTTAGATGGTCATTTTTAAAAAAAGCCCTAAGAAAAATGTAATACTATATACCAACTTATCAACAACAATACGATAAAATATTCAAAAATAAAATACCCCAAGTATTTTTCTAAAAAAAAAAAAAAACAAGGACAATATTATAGATATTCCATCCAAAGTCTAAAATATTATATATATATTTAAAAAATTTAAAATATCTCACATGTTCTTACAAGTATATATATATATATATATATATATATATATATATATATATATATATAGAAAATCATTATAAATGCTTGTGTTAGTTGACGTTAGGCAATTACTGAAAAATAAAACAAAATTTTATTTTACAATATATTTAATATATTAAAATATTTAATATTCTTTTTTTTTTAGAGAAAAAGGTAACAATGTACCCGCTTTATTTATAAAAATATATTTAGCTAAAAATATAAAACAACTAGATTTCGAACTCGCAACCTCGGATACCAACCACCAAGCCCTTTACCGCTTGGTGGTTGATACCCGAGACTCGAGTTCGAAGCTTAAGTTGCTTCACATTTCCAGCTAAATTATTTCAAAATAAACAAAACGGATAGTATATTACCTTTCTCTCAAAAATTCAATACTCTATAAAAATATTATTCTATTTTTTACTGTTTGGATTATAAATTTTAAAAAAATACTCTATTTTAAATTTAAATTTTCAATACAAAAATTTAGATTTAAAAATATAAATTTTAAATTTTAAATTTTAAAATTTTAAAATTAGGATTTAAATTTCAAATTTAAAAATTTTAAATTTAAATTTGAATTTTAAAATTTAAAAACATGTGAAATTTTAAATTTTAAATTTTAAATTTCAATTTTCAAATTAAAAAATTCAAATTTAAAATTAAAATTAAAATTAAAATTTGAAATTAAAAATTAAAAATTAAAAATTAAAAATTAAAAATTAAAAATTAAAAATTAAAAATTAAAACTTAAAACTTAAAAATTAAAAATTAAAATTTAAAATTTAAAATTTAAAAATTAAAATACAAAAATTAAAATTTAAAATTTAAAATTTAAAATTTAAAATTTAAAATTTAAAATATAAATTTCAAATATAAAATTTTATAATATATATTTTAAGTTTTAAACATAAAATTTTATTATTTTAAAATAATAAATTTTAATTTTACAATTTAGAATTTTAAATTTCAAATTTTAAAATTTAAATTTTGTAACGACCCAGCCCACTAGCAATAATAACTCGTTGGGCCCAAATCATAGCCCAAAATGCTTAAGCCCAGTTATTATTACTAGTGTCCATGTCTTATATAAATGTCTTATATAAACCCAATCATAATTCCATCCACATCCGATGTGGGACTATTGGGGGCGTCACAGACTCCCCCCGTTTAGGCCTGACGTCCTCGTCAGCCCAAACACACACACAACAGCCCCAAACACACACACAACAGCGCAAGATCACCAGGCGATGTGAGACTTGTCTCGCTAGCCTTGTCATCTAGACCCATAGCCTTGTCATCTAGACCCAGACTCAGCCGAGACTCGCACACAACAGCGCAAGATCACCAGGCGATGTGAGACTTGTCTCGCTAGCCTTGTCATCTAGACCCATAGCCTTGTCATCTAGACCCAGACTCAGCCGAGACTCGCCACACACTTCCGGCTGGTTATTGGCTCTGATACCAAATGTAACGACCCAGCCCACTAGCAATAATAACTCGTTGGGCTCAAATCACAGCCCAAAATGCTTAAGCCCAGTTATTATTACTAGTGTCCATGTCTTATATAAACCCAATCATAATTCCATCCACATCCGATGTGGGACTATTGGGGGCGTCACAAATTTAGATTTTATTTTTTAATTTTTTAATTTTTTAGTTTTGAATTTTAAATTTTTAAATTTTAAATTTCAATTTTTTAAATTTTAAATTTAAATTTTTTAAATTTTAAATTTAAATTTTAAATTTTAAATTTTATATTTTATATTTTTAAAGATGGGCGAAATACGAAAGAGGGCAAGAGAAAAGTCGTACGCGAAATAGGAAAAAAAATTTCGCCGATCTAACCTTTTTTTTTTTTCCAAAATACTCCTTAATACCACTAATACGTTATATTTTTTTTACGTTGTTGGGTCATCCAAATGGACTAACTAATAAAAAACAACACTTTTTAAAATATAGAGTAAAATGACATAAAACTCTATTTTGATGGTTTTCCGAACGGGCTAAGGGTATGTTTGTTTCACTGAAAGTGAATTTTGAGTCGAAATAGACTTTGGGTTGAAGTGGAGTTTACGTGAAAACTACTTGTCTTTTGCTATTTGTTTCGATGGTTATAGAAGTAAGTTTTTTCAGTTTTGTTATTTGTTTGGTAGAAAGTAAATGGTATAAAAACTATAATTTATATATAAATAATAAATAACTTAATATATAATAAATTATAATTAATTAAATAAAAATAATATAATTATATTTTTATACAATTAAAAAGTGTAATCTAAAACAACAAATGTGAATTTTTTTATATATAAATTATAATAATATAATAATAAAATTATAGAGTAAAATAAATATTAATAGGAAAATGCTACTTGTACACCCCATTTGGGGTGTACATCACACACCCCACCCATCCAATGGGTGGGGTGTGGTGAGGGGTCATTTCAAATTTGTGAAGTGACCCCTCCCCACCCTTAGATGGGAGGGTGTAAGATGTACACCCCTCTTTGGGGTGTATATGTAGCATTGCTCATATTAATATTCAACTAATTAATTTTCATCTTATTATAAATATACAAACTAAATAGAAAAAAATACTAAAACTTAAATATTCAATTTTTATTATAAATATATAAACTAAATAAAAATGTAACTAGTATCACAATTAAATATATTTAAATATATCTTACATTATTATTTGTATTATTATTATTATTATTATTATTATTTTCTACAACTCTCTTCACCGTAATTGATTTCAGCCCACTGTAGAACGAAGTCAATTACGCTGTTTTGAATAACTCAAGTTTCGATCGTATTTTTATTACGGCGAACCAAACAGTAAAAATAATCGAAAACGACTTCACCCCTCTCTACTTCCTGCCAAACAAACAAGCCCTAAATGGTTTAGGTTAACTTTAAAATGGTAAGTTTATCCTTAGCATTCCCTAGAGTAAAATTGTTTGGAGACCTCCTCAACTATATGCTATTTTTAAAATGGCCCTCTCTACTTGTATTTTTTTTTGTAGTGACATCCTATTAATTTTTATATTTTTTAAAATTAAGTAACTTAGTCAATAAAAATTGAAAATTTTATCAAATTTATTTGTGATTTCAACAAATCTAATGACTATTTATCTTTTAGGAAATAAATAACAATGAATAAAAAATTAAGTAAAAAAAATTAAAAGTTGAGAGGCTTTTTATAATCTTTCTTAAATCTTTAAAGCTTAATAATTTTTTTTAACTAAAATCATTCTTAATAATCTTCTCTGAGCAAATACATAAATTGACAATTTTACAAAACAAACTTATGGTGTTTTCACATAATTTTGATCCCTTCCCATTCTTATGGCTCTCCCTTTCTTAGGCATTAATTATTTTCTCCCACCTTTCAACCTTCCAAGTATTCAATAATTATTCTTTCTCAAACAATAATATTCTATACCATCTCATATAAGCAATAATTTCTAGAGGCAATTTTCTATATACCCTTAAAAAATTTTCTATTTTCATATTTATCCCTCTTAGAAGGCTAATATTAAAACTATATATCCTTCTTACGTTCCAACTTCTTTCCAAAATACCCCTAAAGTTAAATTATGTTAGTGTACCGTTTGGAGCTGCCATTATCTGTGTAAAATTACCATTTTGCTCTTCCAAATATACCCTAAACTCTAAACCCTAAACCCTAGCTAAAACCCTAAACCCTAAACCCTAAACCCTAAAACCCTAAAAAATCCTAAACCCTAAATCCTAAACCCGAGCAAAATAGATATATCTGATAGTTTTCAACTCCGATTATTATTTAACTCTAGTTTAACCCTAGTTAACTTAACAAAGAGAAACGGCAGGGGTATTTTTAATAACGGTGAAACGTATGAGGGGTATATTGGAAAGAAAAAAAATAAGAGGGGTAAATCATATATTTCTTCAAATTTCAGAGGTATATAGGTAATTATTCCTAATTTCTACACTCTTTCACCCCCAAACAATAACTATTTCCTCTATGAGCAATACTATATGTACACTCCAAAAATGGTGTATATCTTACACCCCGATCATTCTAAGATGAAAGACTTGACATTTCGAAGTGACGAATAAAATTTAT
>CM054941.1:21092774-21115274 GCA_029168755.2 Tillandsia fasciculata
TATCTATATTCCATATATATCCAAAATTAGATTATAGGGACACATTTTTGAAACACATTATAATAATGTGTCACTATACAACCAATCGACTGCACATATAGCGACACTAATTATACATGTCGGTATTTTTACCAGCGGCACTTTTTTTAGATTTTAGAAACACTTAAAAGTGTCGGTATAGCATAGTTTTGTTGTAGTGAAAGTATAGATTTTATTTTAAATAGTTTAAAAAATAATAATCAAAATTTAATTAATTTAGACTTCTTTACATCATTAAACGAACAAAAGACTCACGTCTACCGTTAAAATTATAAATTTTATAATTTGATCATTAGGTCAATAATGTCGAAAAGATTTGAAATTTGATTTTCATATAGTTCCAATGATCTAGATCATATTAAATGATGCCGATCATTGATTTAGAAGCTCTATCATCAAAAACAAATGAGTGGCTACGATATCTATCTACTACTTGTAGCATTCCAGCTCAGCGCACTCTCTCTCTCTCTCTCTCTCTCTCTCTCTCTCTCTCTCTCTCTAAATATATGAGTCCAGCCTGTGTGCTTTGGAAGTACGATGACCTTCGTGTTATCGAGTCGTTTTTATTACTAAGACTTCTGAATTTACAATCGGCCTATTTAGATATGGATTGAAGCGTACGAGGAGAATGAGCTAAAAAAATTTGCGATAAACTAATTTAAGGCATACAATTTTTCACAAAAAATACTCATTTTCATAGCATTTATTTTTCGGATAAAAATTTCAAAAAACAAAAATACAAGTTTTTCATAAAATCTTATAATAAATTTTTTTCCTAAAATTCAAATAGCTAGATGAAAACAGTTTTCAAATCAGAAAACGTTTTTCTGACTATTTTCTGAGACACCAAACACTACCTAAGAACCTGGAGCACTTTGAAATCTAACCGTGTCAAACGCATAACTTAAAAGTTTTGAGTAGCAAAATATAAGTCCACTAAAATTAAGTTCAGGATTTACACAGAAAATTACAAGAACACAAATGCCTTATCGTACCATCATGCATCCTTAATCTTCGAAATATTAGCTATATATTTAACTACCTCGACAAAAATTTAGCAATAAACTGATGATCACGGCAAATTTATCTAAACAAAAGTAGGGTTGTATTGGATACGTTTCCACCTTCTATGGACACCTCCAACTCCTTGTTCTCCTCCTGCTTCTTCTCCACAACTGCACGAGTATTAGAACAAGGCATAGAGATAGTAAGATCAAGATTCAATTCCGGTTGCACGCAAACACCAATGTCTTCGAGGCAACTCTCGGCATCGGAAACGTGGCTGCACTTGATGCCTTTGCGTTCGCGCTCGCTGTGCATTGCGCGATTGTTGTTCGAAACGACCATGTTGAGTAGTAGTCCGTGGCGGGGGTAGGAATGGATCGGGATCGGGTGCGTCAAGAGGCGGCGGTGGTTGTTCGGATCGATTCCCATGGTTATGAGCTTCCTCTTTAGGTGAGAGTTCCAGTAGCTTTTCACCTCATCGTCCGTTCGCCCCGGAAGCCGCCCGGCTATCAATGACCAACTAGGGGAATAGGAGGTGTTAGTTCTTCATGATATATAAATGGAGAACTAAAAGTTAGGTGTTGAACAAATAAAATATTTTATACTTTTTGCGGGAACTTGTAAGTAACTATATATAAAAATGGCTTTCGTGTTTCGAAATGGAGAAACTCTAGTTCTCAAAAGAAACTAATTACTTAGATCTCAAATGAAAAGGTTGTAAACACTTGCATGAATAATACTAGGGTTCTTCATATAACTTTTTTTTTTTTTTTTTTTTTTTGAGATAAAGGTAGCATGCTATCACTTCGTTAATTTTCTTTTTAAAAAAATAAATTTAGCTGAAAATATAAAGCAACTACGTTTTGAACTCGAAATCTCGGATATCAAATAGCTAAATAACTATGTTTATGTACATAGAATCTCTGGTTGGACCAAACATGCTTAACATGCTCTTGGAGGCTAGTAAATATTGTTTCACTCCAACAATTTAATAGGATTCTATAGATTATGTACATATCATAGCTATTAATAGACACTAGTAATAATAACTGGGCTTAAGTATTTTGGACTGTGATTTATGCACAATAAATTATTATTGTTAGTGGATCGGGTCGTTACAGTTTTCTTCTTCTGTAGAAAAACTATGATTAAACATGGGAATAATTGTTTCATTTAGTCCAAGGTCGAAATCAAATTAACATATATTACCGGTTTCCAAGCAATGCATGGAGCTTGATAATGAGATCCTCTTCATCCTCAGCGAAGTTACTCCTCTTCACATCAGTTCGAAGGTAATTTATCCACCGTAGCCTACAACTTTTCCCGCACCGAAGCAACCCTACTAATCTCAATATATATATATATATATATATATATATATATATAGCCAGATGATGAAACAATGTTAGTTCATTATTCACAATTTATAAAACACAAGAATTTATACACATTTATGATCATATGAGTAAATTATATGCACTGTTTGTCCCAAACCTTTAGTTTAAGTTTTAGTTTAGTTCTTATTCTTTTAATTAGATATTCATTACACTCTAAATTTTCAAAAGTGATCAACTTTAGTGTTACAAAGTTATTCTTTGCATTTATATGTTCATGTTGTACCATAAATCTGCATTGTAGCCCATTATTTATCTCATACTTAATTTCAAGATAATTGAGAATATAAGATGTCACACATTTTAATAATAATAACTGAACTTAAATATTTTGTGCCGGTGGTTTGAGTTCAACGAATTATTATTGCAAGCAAAATGAATTATTTCATTTAGTAACCTCTCGTCTGTTAACTATGCGGGGCAAAAGTGTCAAACCATGACTTTTTTTTGAACCCGTGGGAGCCATGTAACATCGATCCCAATAGTCTCATATTCGATCGAATAAAAAAGATGTTCTAATCGAAAATATAAGAGCCCATGCGCCATAATAATAATAACTGATTTAAACATCTTTAATCGACGATTTGAACCCAACAAAATAGTTTTGCTAGTGGGCATGGTTACAAAAAGTTCCGGAACAATCTAGTTTTCCATGAAAAGCCTACCAGATTATGTTGCTAGCGTAACAAAATGGATGTTAATGGTGCAAAACCTGCCTGCTTTAGGGACTGATCTCCAGCAACCTTCCCCATGAACTCGGATACACTTCACGAGCTTCTCATCGTCCGGCTTCGACCACACTCCCTTGTTCTTCTCTTGCTTATCACAACAAGGTTTCCTCATGTTCTATAGTAGAGCTATTCGTAGAGTTTAGAGTGAGAGAGAGAGAGAGAGAGAGAGGGGGGGGGGGGGGGGGAGTTGAGAGGTTATTGAGAGCTATGGAGCTCATGGGTATTTATATATGTTGGAGACATGTAAAGAGATGTATGTATATGTACATAAAGGTGTGAAATTAATAGGAAGAATGGTGGTTTGGAGTGTTTTTGAAGGGAAGAGTGGTATGTTAGTTGTGTACAGAACTAAACTTACAAGTCTTTCTCTTCTTTTCTTTATTTGGTCGTGTTAGTTTATAACACTCTCCATGGAATGGACCCCCACCTCACTATTTTCAAAGATAAGTAGTTGAATAGATTAGAAATACCAATAGGTCAGTTTTCAGACGATTTTAGCAAAATTCGAGATGGAATAGAATAAGAAATCGAAATCCAAAACAGTGTCTGAATCTAACTGGATATAAAAATTCAAGCCCAAAACTCAATCCAAAAAAAAAAAAAAAAAAAAAAAAAAAAAAAAAAAAAAAAAAAAAACATCAAGACAGACTATTTAAGATACTAAATATTATATTAAATCTGAAAAGAAGATAAATGTAACGACCGCCCCACTAATAATAATAACTCGTTGGGTCTAAATCACAGTCCAAAATGATTAAGCCTAATTATTATTACTAGTGTCAATGTCTGTAAAGATCAGGCCCACTAGCAATAATAACTCGTTGGACTTAAACCACAGCCCAAAATGCTTAAGCCCGGTTATTATTACTAGTGTCCATGTCTTATATAAACCTAATCACAATTCCATCCATATCCGATGTGGGACAATTGGGGGTGTCACAGACACCCCCTGTTTTGGCCTGACGTCCTCGTCAGCCCAAGATCGCTGTTTTGGCCTGACGTCCTCGTTAGCCCAAGATCGCCAGGCGATGTAAGACTTGTCCAGGCGATGTAAGACTTGTCTCGCTAGCATTGTCATCTAAACCCAGGCTCAGCTAAGACTCGCCACACACTTCCGGCTGGTTATTGGCTCTGATATCAAATGTAACGACCAGGCCCACTAGCAATAATAGCTCGTTGGGCCCAAACCACAGCCCAAAATACTTAAGCCCAGTTATTATTACTAGTGTCCATGTCTTATATAAACCTAATCACAATTCCATCCAGATCCGATGTGGGACAATTGGAGGCGTTACAGACTCCCCCCGTTTAGGCCTGACGTCCTCGTCAGCCCAAACACACGCACAGCCCAAGATCACCAGGCGATGTAAGACTTGTCTCGCTAGCGTTGTCATCTAAATCCAGGCTCAGCTGAGACTCGCCACACACTTCCGGTTGGTTATTGGCTCTGATACCAAATGTAACGACCAGGCCCACTAGTAATAATAACTCATTGGGCCCAAACCACAGCCCAAAATGCTTAAGCCCGGTTATTATTACTAGTGTACATGTCTTATATAAACCTAATCACAATTCCATCCAGATCCGATGTGGGACAATTGGGGGCGTTACAGACTCCCGTCGTTTAGGCCTGACGTCCTCGTCAGCCCAAACACACGCACAGCCCAAGATCACCAGGCGATGTAAGACTTGTCTCGCTAGCATTGTCATCTAAACCCAACCTCAGCCGAGACTCGCCACACACTTCCGGCTGGTTATTGGCTCTGATACCAAATGTAACGACCAGGCCCACTAGTAATAATAACTCGTTGGGCCCAAAACACAGCCCAAAATGCTTAAGCTCGGTTATTATTACTAGTGTCCATGTCTTATATAAACCTAATCACAATTCCATTCAGATCCGATGTGGGACAATTGGGGGCGTCACAGACTCTCCCCGTTTAGGCCTGACGTCCTCGTCTGCCCAAACACACACACAGCCCAAGATTACTAGGCGATGTAAGACTTGTCTCGCTAGCCTTGTCATCCAAATTCAGGCTCAGCCGAGACTCGCCACACACTTCCGGCTGGTTATTGGCTCTGATACCAAATATAACGACCACGCCCACTAGCAATAATAACTTCTTGGGCCCAAAACACATCCCAAAATGCTTAAGCCCGGTTATCTATACCTCTATATTAATCCCCGATAAAACTTGCCACGTGTCATATTTTCTTATACATTACTTTTTTTTTTCTTTCTTCTTCAATAATGAGAATCTCTTTGTCTCCACATCTCCCGTAACCCTTGAAATCCTTACTCTACTCAAACTGGCGTTAATAATGAGAATCTCTTTGTCTCCGCATCTCTCGTAACTTCCGAAACTCTTGCTCTCCGCATCTCCCGTAACCCCCGAAATCCTTGCTCTATTCAAAGCGGCGTTACGATCTCCTATTCCTCCTACCCTCTTTTTTTTTCTTCTTTAATAATGAGAATTTGTTCGTCTCCGTATCTTCCGTAACCCTCGAAACTCTTGCTCTACTTGAAGTGGTATCATGGTACGATCTCCTGCTCCTCCTTCTCCTCCTCTTCCGATCCCTAAATCTCTTTTTACGTCGTAATCATTGATCTAGGTATTTTTTCATAATTTCTCGCTTAAAATCGTTACTTCTTTAAATTTATCAAATAAAACATTCATTTTTTGTTTAATTTGTGGCAATTTTTGGTATTTTAGGGTTTAATAGGTTACCATGCATTTGAATTTGACAAGCTCCGAAGAGATGTGGGAAGGCGTCGGTCGCGGTGAATATGAAGACAATATTGGTCTACATTATCATCTTATTTTAAGAATTTATTAGTATTTTTTTCTTTTCTTGCCCTAGATGATGATACAGTTTGTGGTTTTAATGCGAATTCTACAGGAGAAGGTTGTGAATCCGTTGTTCGAGAGTAGACCGAAGCAATTTGGGATCGGCAGGGCCCTACCGTTGAAGAGAGATCTCATTTGCTTCGTAAAGTGGCCGAAGGTGGTGTGGATCTAGCGGCAGAGGAGGATCCTCAAGCAGAGGTTGAAGGTGCCTCCAGCGAAAAAAAAGTTTTGAGTTTATTCTTTGCCTTTATAATATTATCTTTTTATTATTATTATTATTATTATTATTATTATTATTCAACAAACTATAAAGGAAATGAATAAACTCAAAATTTTTTTTTTGATAATAGGCTATAATGACGGATTGAATTAAATCAAAGAATCAATATAGGATCATAAGCGATATAAATTTGATGAGATAACATGCTACAAGATTTCATGAGCTCTTTTTTTTTTCTATTCAAATTTTTATTTTTTTTTTTTTTTAAATTCGTAGTAGAAAATTTAGATGACACGGGTAATATGGATGTCTACATATCTACATGAAAATCATTACAGTCATTTACTATTTACAGTAGTTTAATTTTCAAATTTCAAAATAATTTACTTATTTACAGTACAAACAATACACTTATATTATACGTTTGTCCATATTTGATGTTTAAGAAAATTTTTACATCAATAATATCTATCCGCCGCAACGCGCGGGTACTTCACTAGTTATTACTAATGTCCATGTCTTATATAAACCTAATTACAATTTCATCCACATCCGATGTGAAACAATTAGGGTCTCACAATAAAATAGAAATTGTATTGCTTTAGATGAAGAAGTTTTAAAGGCTAGAAACTCAAGCATTGAGCTTGGGTTCTCCACTGTGACTTGAGCATATTAATTAAAGCAATTAAAGCACTCTACGTTCGGACTTTCACTATAACAAAACTACAGTATAGCAATATTTTTAAATATTTCTAAAATTTAAAAAATATGCTGTTAGCAAAAATACCGATACTTATAATTAGTATCGCTATATGTGCAGTCGCTAAGATGTATAGCGACACATTATTATAATGTCTCCTAAAAATATGTTTCTATTATCTAATTTTGGATATAAATAAAATATCACTACAACAAAACTATGCTATAGCGACACTTTTAAATATTGCTAAAAACTAAAAAAAAATACTGCTGGAAAAAATACCGACACTTGTCATTAGTGTCGCTACATGTGCCGTCGCTAGGGTGTATAGCGACACATTTTTGTAATGTGTCCCAAAAATGTGTTCCTATAACCTAATTTTGCATATAGATAGAATATAGATAGGAACTTATACAAAAGTGTCATAAATATGTGTCCGTATAACCTAATTTTGTTGTAGTGTATATATAGGACACTCGTAAAAAGTGTCACAAAAATATGTCTCTATAATCTAATTTTGTTATAGTAATTTGGACTCAGTTATCTATCAACTTAAACTGACCATTGTGCCGGTGTTTGCGAAAGACGCACCAAGCGATAGCAGTCGTATGCAACATGATCAATCACAATAGTGTCCAACATTCGCATACTAACGAGGAAATTACTAAGGAGTATCAGCGATTCTAAAATCATATGTATATATCCAACAATAAATGGTACATCTAAACTCTATATTTTATGTAATCAGATAAAGTAATACAACAACTACACCTAATTAAACGACATACACGGAATAATCAAAATATATCAACACGAGTGATAATCATTAAATGTAAAATGAATTAGAGCCTGGTTGACAATTATTAAAAAATAAAATAAAGTTTTATTTTATATTATATTTAACATTTTAAAAAAAATTATATTTTGTAAAAAAATTTATTTTATTTTTTACTATTTAAATTGTCTTTTACAAAAATACTCTACTTTAATTCTTATATAAAATAAATTAAATAAAATTGTATTAATCAAAATAAAATTTCTTCACTTTTGAATCAAATTATGAATAAAAGATAATTCATTTGTAGAATGTATCAAATTGAGAATTTTTTAAAAAAATATAACTAAAAATAAAATAATTAAACATAACCGTAATCTTCTTCTTCATCACAAACTTTCTGTGACACTCTAATAATCTAACAGCGGATAGAACGGGATTGTAATTGGGTATATAAGAAACTATAAACTCTAGTAATAATAATTAGGCTTAAGCATTTTGGACTAGTAGTTTGGACCCAACGAGCTATTATTGCTAGTTTATACTTAGTATCAAAGCCAGTTTACCAGCCGGTGGAAGTGTGAGATGGGCCTCATATCATACGGTGATTTTGGATTGTGTGTGTGATTGAGTTGAGGAGAACGTCAAGGTCTAAACAGGAAAAATCTATGACACTCCAATAGTCCGACATCATATAGAAACGAAGACATGAGATCATGAACTCTAGTAATAATAATTGGGCTTAAGTATCTTGAACTGGAATAGTTTGGACCCAATTAGTTATTATTGCTAGTGAGTCTTGGGCTTAAGTATCTTAAACTGGAGTAGTTTGGACCCAATTAGTTATTATTGCTAATGAGTCGAATCGTTATATTTCATCACAATTTATAAAACATCACAAATTTTATCTTCTTCTTTATTGTTGTCTGACATTTTCTCATCGCTCGAGTTTTTTATTGGCTAGAATCATGACGGGTTCTTATCATAACGATTAAATAAAAAAAAAAATCAGTTAGGATTCAAGTAGCACACCATCCCTTTTCCGCACATAACTCCCCGTCCCCACCCTTGTCTCCACAACTCTCGAGGCGACAGCGATGATCGTCTCATTCTCCTCCTTCTTCTCCAGCCCTATCTCCACCGCCACAGCCACTGCCATCGCTGCTCGCATCCATCTCCTTCTACTACTATTCCTCATGCCGCCATAGCCGTTAGTAGGAGCAACGTTATCATCGTCGTTGGCAGCGGTGGCCGGCATCAGCATCATTGTCGTCAGCAACATCGACGACATCGGCGTCATCGATTGGCAACGTCGGTGTCGGCGTCGGTGACAACACATACGTGTTGGCGTCGGCAACGATAGCTGCGGCGGCGTCCACATTGGCGTCGGCAGCAGCAACGAAGGCAGCGACAGAGGCATCGTCGTCAAAGGGAGTAAAGGGAAAGAAAGAAAGTGAGAAGATGAGAAGAGAGAATGAAAATGAACAGAGGATGGAGGGGTGGGAAAGAGATATGTAATAATCTGGATTTTTATTTTATATAAATAAAAGAAAAGAATGGAATTCAAGTCTACTTAGAATTAGAAATAGCACAAATAGCCAATTGACCTTTTGCTACTGTGAAAGTTGCACAGTTTACGAGGCAGAAATATCGCCTTTCAAATCCGAGCCTAATCTCGAAAATCCGAGATCACCAGTGCGACCGTCTCGTCGAACTGATCGAAAATGGTATGGATCAAATTTTGATCCAACGGTCGGATCTTCCTGAAATCAGCGAAGAAGCGGGCGGGACCCGCGACTTAAGTAAATAGTAAAAGTGAACAGTGGGTGAATAGTAACCCCTATTTCTAAATCCCCTCAGTGCCAACGTTAGTCAATTCACTATCTGGATCCCGATCATAGCGATCCAGGTAGCCGTTTTGATTGGTTTCATCGATCTGAGTTCAATGGCACTGACGGAATTTCAGTTTGACGATTCTAGAGTCTCGAAAAGAGTGAAAAATTGTATAATGGGACAGTAACTATGGACCGAGAATTTATTCGGGCATTTTGTCAAAAAACAAAAATTGCTACCTGATAGTCTTCGTCGAGCCGGACATCGTGGCGAAGTCCGTTTTTCGTTTTGACGACTAAAATGCCTCGAAAAGCATGAAATACGGTGAAAAGTGCGGCATTTTGCACAATGACCCTTATATTTTATGCTCCGTTTTGCGTGCTGCTCCTTGGAGAGGGACCTAAGTGCGAGACAAGATTACTGTCAGGGACTGGGCTCAAAATAGCAGAGTTTAAGGGGTTAAAATGCAATTGTTGCACATGCACTATTTAAATGCATTGGGTTAAGGTTTCTTTTAAACCCTAACCCCGTAGCTCAGCCCAGCCGCCAGCCTCAACTGCCTTCCCACTCCCTCTGCCGCACTCCACGGAGGTAGCGCACCGGCCGCCGCCGCCTCGTCGCCGGAGAAGAAGGAGAACCAAGCGTATCCTCCTTCATCTCGGTTGGGAATGTAAGGGATCAGCTCCCAGAGGCCTTGGGTGGTTCCAAATATCTTCTGGGAGTGCCTCTGCGTGGTGGACGCTGAGCTGAGGGAACCCGACGCCTAGCTCCGCCGGGCGCCGCCGCGGGAGACACCTCATTCCTCCTCTATTTTCCGGCGAGCCCGAGCCGCCGCCGTCGACCCTGTCGCCGGCGGGAGCTTTTGTTGCCAGAATTATCGTTTCTTGGCCGATCTTGGGCGCCGCCTTCATCCGGCCGTTGAACTTGAGATCAGAACCGGTGGATCTCATCCTCTCGGTGACTGCAAGAAGCCTAACAAGTTTGGTCGCCATCGGTTGAAGATCCGCGCCGCACGGGTCAGCCCTAGAATCAGGTTTTTCTTTCCGTTGGCCGATCTTCGCCGCCCGGCGCCGCCGCTCGCCCCCGTCGCCGGCCACCACCTCAGCAAGCTTCGTGGGGCTGGGGGGAAGCTTTTGGTCCAAGTTGCGCCGGCCCAGAAGCTGCCGGCCGGAATCCGCCATTAGAGGCCATCAAGCTCGGCCGAGCTCCGCCGCCGCGCGTCGCCGTCGCCTCCAGACGTCGGCCAACCGTACAGTTGCACCCTTGTGCCACTCGAGCACCACCTCCGGCCACCTCCGGCACCTCCGGGCTTCGGCCATCTACCCAGTCAGAGCAGGGTTGCATTGGACCTTGGGCAAACCGAGCTCCTAGCTGTTTTTGGGTGTTGCTCCGGCGATCTCTCCGGCCAGTTCCCGGCAAGTTTCAGGTCCTTGCAGTCTGACTCCGGCCCGCGAGCCTTCTGTTGGAGTCGTTGGACCGCCTACACACAGGTGGGTTATCTTCGGTCCGGGCTTTATCTTTTCGGCCCTCTGGTTGCTTTAGTCCAGTCGGACACCTGTTCTTGATTTAGTCTTGATGATTATGCCTATATGTTTCATGTCCCTAGATGATAGATATTATTTGGACTATTCTGGTTCATCTGCTCATCAGTACAGTAGATTTTCATAGTCTGATCATGCCTGCTGATTGCTTTCATATCCGTCATTTGTTATACTACATCTATGTCCAGAGATACTTGCTTTTACATTCCAGATATGCATGATAGACCTATGATTGATATATAGACATTTGCATCCCTGTGGGGATTTCCGGCATGTTGCCGATTACCCGGTCTGTGGACCGTGAGCTTGAGCATTCGCATTGTGATGGTTGTGCACCTGCTGTTCACTCGCGTACGCTGTGGGGTTGATCACCCACATTGCGTTCTTTACTGGTAAAGGGTCTGGTTGACCCGTGAGCTATCCCCTCTTGCTGTATCACTGGATACGGGGAGCCCCTTGGCTGTACCGATATGAGGAAACTCTCGGCTGTACCTTTAGGTACGAGGATCCTCTTGTCTATATCAATGGTACGGGGTTGCTGTTCAGCTCGGCTAGGTGAAATCTAGTATGATTGTGGTTGGCTCTGCATAGATATCTTCGCCTGAGGTCCCCGTGACCAATAGTGGCATCGGTTGGGTACTTACTGTTCTTTTGTCGATGCATAGCTTATATTTCCATATTCTAGCATGTTTTACCGTTTATTTCTGTACCCATATCTGCTCAGTTATATCTTGATTATCCGTAGACATTTTATTGATTATTCAGCTTTACCTATGGATCTATTTACTATCCGCAGATTAT
The DNA here is from genome assembly GCA_029168755.2 of Tillandsia fasciculata. NCBI lineage: Eukaryota > Viridiplantae > Streptophyta > Magnoliopsida > Poales > Bromeliaceae > Tillandsia > Tillandsia fasciculata. Next base: position 21,104,663 of record CM054941.1, read on the forward strand.
TGTATCCAGTAGGTACGATTAGCTATTTCTCGGCTCGTCGTACCCACTGGGATACACTGTCGATGTATCTCACACCCCCTGGGTGAGTGTTTTTCAGGTTGTTCGGGTGTTGGGATGTCGGGACACGTTGGCGAGGCTGTTGCGATAGTACCGACCCTTATGTCATCAGTATATTCGTTTTTCCGCATTACATTTTGAATTATTATAAATTGACTAACTTTGCATGCGTAGTTTAGACTACTCTGGTATTGACTGTAAGTGGTTAGCCGTGCATGTATAGGAAAGGCTCTGTCCAATTGGACAGGAAATTTACTATACATGTGGCGATCTGTTCACGCCTGGAATGATTTAAACTCTGATTTTAAAAAAAAAAAAAAAAAAAAAAAAAATTAGCCTGCTTTTCAAAACTCGGGGCGTGACAAGATGTGACGAATAGAGTATTTTTTTTTTAAATGGTCTAATCAGTTTTTTTTTTTTTTTTTTACCGTAATTTTTTTTTTTTTGAGAAAAAAATAGCACGCTACCCACTTCATTCATAACGAAGATGAATTAAAGTAACATGGGTGAGACAGTAGGGTCTCAAAAAAAAAAAAAAAAAAAAAAAAAAGAGAGAGAGAGAGATGAGCGACAAAACTCTCGTCTCTCTGAACCATCAACCCAGCTGCTCCCACAGCGACAAGACCCTTCTCGCCCAGCTCACGACATTTAAAGGTAAGTGTTTGCCTGGTGGAATATGATCTCATTTATGATAGTCAGATTACCCATCAAGTCGCCGACAGGTAGATTAAACTCTTACGCATCACCAAAGTCTCATCCTTAGTCATCAACTTCTTCCAAACACTCGTAACCTTAGCACCAGATGAGTAGATACAATTTATTACTGTAAATTTACTCTATAAGATTTATATTACATAGTAATTTTTTTACTTGATTGGACCTTCCAAACAAACCGACTAAAAATAATAATAATAATAATAATAATAAATATAATAATTTAGTTTATTACTCAGTATTAAAAATTTGCCAAAGAAGCTCTCACTTCAAAAACTTGAGACCCCAACATAAATGTGTAACATAAATGTGTAAAATAGCTGAAACTCCTAGAAAGAACACTACCGACACTACTATTACTACAAAAACTACCAAACCTACTACTACTACAACAAAATTAGGCTATAGCGATATTTTTAAGTGTTTCTAAAATCTAAAAAAAGTATCGCTGACAAAAATACCGGCAATTATTGTAAGTGTTGCTATATGTGCCGTCGCTAGGTGTATAGCGACACATTTTTATAATGTGTCCCTATAACCTAATTTTAGATATATATAGATGAAATATAGATAGGACACTTATACAAAAATATCACAAATATATGTCTCTATAATCTAATTTTATTATAGTGTACTACTACTAGAAACTACCAAACCTACTACTACTTACTAGAAACTACCGAAACTACTTGTGTTGAAAAGAACTGATGCTACTGCTATCGCTAGCTACGAAAAAAGCAACTGCTCGAAAATCACCTGAGAATTAATTAATAGAAGTGTGGAAAGAAGGGATTGGAAGGTCCTTAATTAAGAGCGTCATATACACAATTAATTTATAAGTTATGCTATCGGTATATCTCATTTGATGTGTACATTCTACATCTAATTCATCTTAGGATGAGTATTCATCCACTCATCATTTCGAAGTGACGAATAAAATTCATTCCATCCTAAAATGAATGAGATGTAAGATGTACATTCCATTTGGAATGTACATCTGGGCTTTGTTTGGTTCAGGTATAAGCTAGAACTGCTTATTTTAGGAAAAGATAAAATAGTTTAGGAACAAGCAGAAATAAGATCAATTTTACATTTTAATGAGAAATGAGTTGTTTTTTGGAATAAAAAAATTAGTGTTTGGATAGTTAGATTGGAATAGTAAGAATAAGAATAATTATAATTTTAAAATAATAATATTTTAACTGATTAATTAATATAAACATATTAATTAAATAATAATTTAACTTATTTAATTAATTATTGTTAGATAATCTTAAATATTAATTGATAAAATAATTAACAATAATAAGTATTGTTAATAAATAATTTAATTAACTACAAATAATTTAATAAATTAATTAGTTAATTATCTAATAAGTTAAATAATTAGTTAATAAAATAATTAATTAGATTAGTTAAAATATTAGATTAATTAAAAAAATTATTACAATAATTAAAATTATATTTATTTTAATTAATTTTATTCTTAAATGGGAAGAAGTTTTTTCGCTTATTCCAAAAGACGAGAACTACTATTCCCATCCAAACCAAACGTGTTTGGAAAATAAAACTAAAACAATATCTTATTCCAGGCCTTATTCCCGAACCAAACATTGCTTCAATAATTTTCTTAATTTATAGCCTTATGAGCTTGACTCTTATAGTTAGAAGCTGAATTGCATTAATTTCGATCAAATTCTATCTAATTAACTCAATTATTAAAATAATATATAGTAATTATTAAAATAAATATCTTAAAATTTATTTTTTATACATATAAAATAAGTTTTTATATAAATTTGTTTTTGGATTCTGATTCAGATTTAGGTTGGAATTCGAGTACACACAAATATTATAATTGAACCAAATCTGTATAGTTTTTATTTTTTTATAGCAATAATCAAAACCACATTAATTCATTTAACATGATTTAAAACTGCCCAATTCAAATTTGAATTTGAATTAAATTTTATATATCCTACCATCCTAGAAAAGTTGAAGGGAGGTGAAGTTTGTTCACATGCATCCTTATATGTAAAATAATTATTTAGTGTGCAATGATTAATTAATATACTAGTAATGTACCCATGCTATCAATTCTATAGAATCGATAGCACGAAGTCATTAGTGCTATCAAAATTTTAGTTTTTAAATTAAGAAATTAATGTGCAGTTAGAATGATAGTGGCCCCTAGGATTTAATGGGTGGTTGGTTGAATAGTATAATCCAAGGATTGAAAATTATCAAAGATATAGATTTAACGGTAAAAAAATTGATAGCACCGTTTGCTTGGTGCTACAGATAGCATTCCAGTGAAACTCCAATTTTATATATATATATATATATATATATATATATATATATATATATATATATATAGGACACTTATATAAAAGTGTTATAAACATGTGTCGCTATAACCTAATTTTGTTGTAGTGTTCACCAATCATCCACTAAACCTTTAGGAGACTACTATAATCTTAAACGCACATCCCTTCTTCCAAGAGTTCGAAACCTAACAACACTAATAACTTGGTACTATTAATAGTAAAGTAACCTAATTATCAGGAACGAAGCCAGAATTTAATTCTGAGGGGGCCAAAATATATTCAAATAAAAATTTTAGCACATAAATATAATTTTATCTAATTATTTTTTAAAAAAATAATTATTAATTTAATAATAAATATAAAATATTAAAATTAATTTTTAATTTACAGACGTTTAATTTTTAATTATTTTATTTATATTATTATATTCAAATAATTAGAAATTTTATTAAATCTAACAGTAGTTCAGTTTGCGATCAGTTAGCGATCGAATTCTTAGTATTTTTAATAAATAAAATTATAAAATTTAATAAGATCAAAGAGCTATTAAATTTAGTATAATATTTTATTTTGTTAAATAAAATAGTTCATCTAAAATAGTTAGAAATTTAAAAAATATAAAATAAAAAATATTGAGTTAAGGGATGTATTTCAAAATACCTTATAAGTACGAGACTTTTAGTATATTTTTATATATTTAAAATACATACAAAGAAAAAAAAAATTATATTGGCATGAAAAAATTTTAGGTAAATATTAAAAAATTGGGGGGCCATGACTGTCAAAAAAAATAAAAAAGTTAAATTAGTACTTATGACTATTAAGCAATATTAAAAAGTTGAGGGGGCATGATCACTTTCGGTCTTAATATGGGTTCGTCCTTGCTAATTATATATATATATATATATATATATATATATATATATATATATATATATATATATATAACAAAGACACTGTGCTATCGATGGCACCAAGGCATTGGTGATATCAAGTTTTAGTTCTTGGATTAAGATATGTGCGGTTAGGATGATAGTGGGCCACTAGGATTTAGCAGGTAGTTGGGAAAATAGTATGATCTAATGGATAGAAATGATTGAAGGGGTAGATCTAATGGCTAAAAAACTTGGTAGCACCAAGTGTTTGGTGCTATCGAAAGCATAGTAGCCGGACTATATATATATATATATATATATATATATATATATATATATATATATATAGAGAGAGAGAGAGAGAGAGAGAGAGAGAGAGAGAGAGAGAGAGAGTCCAGCTACTATACTATTAATAGTACCAAGTGGTTGGGGAAATAATAAAATCTAACAGGTGAAAATGATCAAAGGGGTTGATCTAAGGGTAGAAAATTTGATAGTACCACTATCATCTCAACCACACATCTTTTAATCCAAGGGTTAAAAACTTAATAGCACTAATGACTTGATACTATTAATAATATTCTAGCCTAGCTCTATATATATATAATTAGGCTGGAATACTATTGATAGCACCAAGCTATTTGTGCTATCAAGTTTTTAACCTTTGGATTAAATGATGTGTGGTTAAGATGATAGTGGTCCTCTAGGGTTTACTAGGTAGTTGGTTGAATAGTAAAAATCTTAGTGGACCACTATAATTCCAACCGCATATATTTTCATCCCACGGTTGAAAATTTGATAGCACCAATTGCTTGGTGCTATCGATAGTATTCTAGCCGGACTATATATATATATATATATATATATATATATATATATATATATATATATATATATATATATATATATATATATATATATATATATATATATATATATATATATATATTGACTAGACTACTATCGATAGTAAACGGACGCCATTGCTACGGATTTATTTTTGATGATAGAACCTCCGAATCGATAATCGATACCATTGAATATAATTTCACCAACAACCCACTAAATCTTTGGAGGCCACTATAATTCCAACCGCACATTCCTTCATCCAAGCTAGGATCACTAGTACTAAATGCTTGGTACTATTGATAGTATAGTAGTTGGACTCTATATATAGAACATGGCTAATATACTATCAATAATACCAAATGCTTGATACTATTGAGTTTTTGGCCCTTGGATGAAGGGATGTATGGTTAGGATGATAGTAGTTCCCTAAGTTTTAGTGGATTGTTGGTGAAATAGTATAAATTCTAAGAGACCACTAGCTACCGATTTTTTTTTTATGATGGAGCCTCCGAATCGACGATCAACACCGTTGAACATGATTTAAATCACTGAAAATATTTAAAAATTAATTTTAAATCTTTTCGACATAATTGATCTAAAGATCAAAGGATTTCAAAATTTGTAATTTTAATGATAGATCTAAGGTGTTTGCTCGTTTAACGGTGTAAAGAAGTCTAAATCAATTAAATTTTAATTAAAAAAAATAAACTATTTAAAATAAAATTTATACTCTCGATCTTAATTAGAAGACTCCTATTATCACTTTTTTTAAAAAAATTTATTTTTAGCCGTTCATTTTTATATCTACCTGGTAAACAAAAAAAAAAATTTAAAAATATAAATTTTAATTTTTAAATAATTTGAATAATTTATATTATATTTAACGATATCGACATGAATTTAAAATTTCTATCCACAAATATAATTTGACAATAAGTGAGCATATTTGCTTGCAATCATTAATATTTTCTCTCTCTCTTGATTATATTTATTTTATTAGACTTGAAAGAGACAGATGAAAGAGAAAGTAATTAATAACTAGAAAGTGACATTTGAGGGAGAGAGAGAGAGAAATCTAATTTGATAAATAAATGAATCATTTATTCTCATTATTTTATTATTATTATTATTATTATTATTATTATTATTAGTGATAAGCATTGATAAATAATTTAAAATTTATAAACTCTTACGCCAAAGTCTCATCCTTAGCCATCAACTTCTCCCAAACACTCGTAACCTTAGCACCAAATGAGTAGATACAATTTATTACCGTAAAATTACTCTATAAAATTTATATTACATAGTAATTTTTTAACTTGATTGGACCTTCCAAACAAACCGAATAAAAATAATAATAATAATAATAAATATAATAATTTAGTTTATTACTCAGTATTAAAAATTTGCCAAACAAGCTCTCACTTCAAAAACTTGAGATCCCAACATAAATGTGTAAAATAGCTGAAACTCCTAGAAAGAACACTACCGACACTACTATTACTACAAAAACTACCAAACCTACTACCACTACAACAAAATTAGGCTATAGCGATATTTTTAAATATTTCTAAAATCTAAAAAAAGTATCACTGACAAAAATACCGATATTTATTGTAAGTGTTGCTATATGTGCCGTCGCTAGGTATATAGCGACACATTTTTATAATGTGTCTCAAAAATATATCCCTATAACCTAATTTTGAATATAGATGAAATATAGATAGGACATTTATATAAAAGTGTCACAAATATGTATCTCTATAATTTAATTTTATTATAGTGTACTACTACTAGAAACTACCAAACCTACTACTACTTACTAGAAACTACCGAAACTACTTGTGTTGAAAAGAACTGATCCTACTGCTATCGCTAGCTACGAGAAAAGCAACTGCTCGAAAGTCGCCTGAGAATTAATTAATAGAATTGTAGAAAGAAGGGATTGGAAGGTCCTTAATTAAGAACGTCATATACACAATTAATTTATAAGTTATGCTATCGGTACACCTCATTTGACGTGTACATTCTACATCTAATTCATCTTAGGATGAGTATTCGTCCACTCATCACTTCGAACTGACGAATAAAATTCATTCTATCCTAAAATGAATGAAGTGTAAGATGTTATATATTCCATTTGAAATGTTTATCTAGACTTCGTTTGGTTCAGATTTTAGAAAAAAATAAAATGGTTTAGGAACAAGCAGAAATAAGATCAATTTTACATTTTAATGAACATTGAGTTTTTTTTTTAATAAAAAAAAAATAATGTTTGGATAGTTAGATTGGAATAGTAAGAATAAGAATAATTATAATTTTAAAATAATAATATTTTAACTAATTAATTAATATAAATATATTAATTAAATAATAATTTAACTTATTTAATTAATTATTGTTAGATAATTCTAAATATTAATTGATAAAATAATTAACAATAAAAAGTATTGTTAATAAATAATTTAATTAACTACAAATAATTTAATAAATTAATTAGTTAATTATCTAATAGTTAAATAATTAGTTAATAAAATAATTAATTAGATTAGTTAAAATATTAGATTAATTAAAAAAATTATTACAATAATTAAAATTATATTTATTTTAATTAATTTTATTCTTAAATGGGAAGAAGTTTTTTCGCTTATTCCAAAAGACGAGAACTACTATTCCCATCCAAACCAAACGTGTTTGAAAAATAAAACTAAAACAATATCTTATTCCAGGCCTTATTCCCGAACCAAACATTGCTTCAGTAATTTTCTTAATTTATAGCCTTATGAGCTTTACTCTTAGTTAGAAGCTGAATTGCAATAATTTCGATCAAATTCTATCTAATTAACTCAATTATTTCGGCCAAACTCTGAAAAATCATTAATATATAGAAATTATTAAAATAAATATCTTAAAATTTATTTTTTATACATATAAAATAAGTTTTTATATAAATTTGTTTTTGGATTCTGATTCAGATTTAGGTTGGAATTCGAGTACACGCAAATATTATAATTGAACCAAATCTGTATAGTTTTTATTTTTTTTATAGCAATAATCAAAACCACATTAATTCATTTAACATGATTTAAAACTGCCCAATTCAAATTTGAATTTGAATAAAATTTTATATATCCGTACCATCCTAGAAAAGTTGAAGGGAGGTGAAGTTTGTTCACATTTATCCTTATATGTAAAATAATTATTTAGTGTGCAATGATTAATTAATATACTAGTAATGTACCCATGCTATCAATTCTATAGAATCGATAGCACGAAATCATTAGTGCTATCAAATTTTTAGTTTTTAAATTAAAAAATGTGCGGTTAGAATGATAGTGGCCCCCTAAGATTTAATGGGTGATTGGTTGAATAGTATAATCCAAGAATTGAAAATTATCAAAGAGATAGATCTAACGGTAAAAAACTTGATAGCACCAATTATATATATAGCATTCCAGCGAAACTCCAATTATATATATATATATATATATATATATATATATATATATATATATATATATATATATATATATATATATATATATATATAAACTACTATATTATTAATAGTTGTAAGTCATTGGTGTTATTAAACTTTTAACCCTTAAATTAAGATATGTGCGGTTAAAATGATAGTGGGCCTCCAGAGTTTAGTTGGTGGTTGGAGAAATAGTATGAACTAACAGGTGATATAGAATTGAACTCCTATGCTTTTAAAAATATCAAGTTATTGGTGCTTGTAACTTTTTAGCCCTGGCATGAAAAGATGTATGGTTAGGACGATAGTGGGTCCCTTAGGTTAAGTGAGTAGTTGGTGGAATAGAATAATTTAAATGATAAAATTAATCAAAGGGATAGATCTAACGATAAAAAATTTACAAGTACTAATTTTCCGTTGCTCGTACAAAACATAGATGCCAAACACTATATATATATATATAGTAGAGCTTAAATACTCTCAAAAGTAGAAGCACAAATGTGCTTGTGAGTTTTTTACCATTGGATTTGTATTGGAATTTGTGTTATTTATTTTTTCTTTCTTTCTCTTTAGTTGACTTTACAAAAACACAAATCCCAATGCAAATTCAATGGTAAAAAATTCACAAGCACATTTGTGCTTGTACTTTTGAGAATATATAAACTCTACTATATATATATATATATATATATATATATATATATATATATATATATATATATATATATATATATATATATAGTCCGGCTAGAATACTATCGATAGCACCAAACAATTGGTGCTATCAAGTTTTCAGCCGTTGGATAAAAAGATATGCGGTTGAGATTACAGTGGTCCCCTAAGATTTTTACTATTCAACTAACCACCTAGTAAACCTTAGGGGACCATTATAATCCCAACCGCATATTTTTTCATTCAACGGCTAAAAACTTGATAGCACCAATGGCTTGGTGCTATCGATAGTATTCTAGCCTAATTCTATATATATATATATATATATATATATATATATATATATATATATATATATATATATATATATATATATATATATATATATATATGGCTAAATTACAGAAAACCCCCCTCTAATATCCCGCTTTTCCACTTTACCTCCCTGTCTTTTAAAAGTCGACAACCTGCCCCCTCGTAATTACCGAAATATGCATTTACCCCCCTGCCAGATATGAAAGTCCATCCATGAGCCTCTAATGAGCTAATTGCTTGTAACAAATTGGTAAGAAACCAATTCATATCTGGCAGGGGGGAAAGGGTAAATGCATCCATTAGAGGCTCATGAATGGACTTTCATATCTGGCAGGGGGGTAAATGCATATTTCGGTAATTACGAGGGGGCAGGTTGTCGACTTTTAAAAGACAGGGGGGTAAAGTGGAAAAGCGGGATATTAGAGGGGGGTTTTCTGTAATTTAGCCTATATATATATATGCTACTATATTATTAATAACTTCAAATTATTTCTGCTATTAAGTTTTTGACCCTTGAGTGAAGTAATGTACATGTGGTTAAAATAATAGTGAACTCTTTGGATTTAGTGGGTGGCTGGTTGAATATATAGTTTAATCTAATTGTTGAAAATGATCACAGGGGTTAATCTAATGATGAAAAACTTGGTAACACCAAGTGTTTGGTACTATCGATAGCATAATAGCCGAACTCTCTCTCTCTTTCTATATATATATATATATATATATATAGAGAGAGAGAGAGAGAGAGAGAGAGAGAGAGAGAGGATTCTGGTACTATAGTCTTATTTTTTATTTTAAACGCACATCCCTTCTTCCAAGAGCTCGAAACCTAATAACACTAATGACTTGGTGCTATTAATAGTGAAGTAACCTAATTATCAGGGACGAAGCCAGAATTTAATTATGAGTAGGGCCAAAATATATTCAAATAAAAATTTTAGCACATAAATATAATTTTATCTAATTAATTTTTTTAAAAAAGTTATTAATTTAATAATAAATATAAAAATATTAAAATTAATTTTTAATTTACAGACGTTTAATTTTTAATTATTTTATTTATATTATTATATTCAAATAATTAAAAATTTTATTAAATCTAATAGTAGTTCAGTTTGCGTCAATTAGCGATCGAATTCTTAGTATTTTTAATAAATAAAATTATAACATTTAATAACTATTAGATCAAAGAGCTATTAAATTTTGTATAATATTTTATTTTGTTAAATAAAATAGTTCATCTAAAATAGTTAGAAATTAAAAAAATATAAAATAAAAAATGTTGAGTTAAGGGATGTATTTCAAAATACCTTATAAGTATG
>CM054941.1:21117774-21193246 GCA_029168755.2 Tillandsia fasciculata
AATATTTTCTCTCTCTTGATTGTATTTCCCCTATTTATTTATCAAAGAGACAGATGAAAGAGAAAGTAATTAATAACTAGAAAGTGACATTTGAGGGAGAGAGAGAGAGAAATCTAATTTGATAAATAAATGAATCATTTATTCTCATTTTATTATTATTATTATTATTATTTTTAGTGATAAGCATTGATAAATAATTTAAAATTTATAAATATTAAATTTTACTCGCTAGCTAGTTTACAATAACAATAACCTCGTGGTTAGGAATGCAAACTACGCCGATCAAATGGTGGGAGAAAGTGGAGTCACCACCTACCATCCCTCCATCTTTTTTTCTTTTTTTTTTTTTTTTTTTTTTTTTTTTTTTTTTTTGGCGAATCATAATATATAATATATTGGAAACAGATTAATATTTATTTTATTATTTATTTTTATTTATCACTTCGTTCGAAGTGGATCGAAATAAGAGCTAATTTTTTTATGAATCCGAACGAGCAAAAGAAAAAAAAGATATCACACCTTCTTGTCATGGATTTAAGCTTTTCGCCTAGCAAAAATTTGTGCGTCGCCCACCTTCCTGCTCGAAGAGTGTGACGCCCCACTTCTCAGGGGGTCATCCATCCTAGAACTACTCTAGCTCTAGCACGCTTAACTCTCATGTTCTTCTTGGATCTTTCTACCATCCAAAATGTTATAGCCGGGTTAGTCCTATTATATCATTTATATAGAGGACTAATCCAAATTCCGGGGATGTCACATTCTTCCCCCCTTTAAGCCCTGACGTCCACGTCAGGCTCAAGCACACTCACAAGCCTCGCTCTACCCGCTATATAACCCTGGCTCAGCCGAGACTCATCTCACATTTCCGGCTGGTGAATGTCTCTGATACCAACTGTGACGCCCCACTTCCCAGAGGGTCACCCATCCTAGAACTACTCTAGCTCTAGCACGCTTAACTCTCATGTTCCTCTTGGATCTTTCTACCATCCAAAATGCTATAACCGAGTTAGAGATTTAGTCCTATTATATCATTTATATAGAGGACTAATCCAAATTCCGGGGGTGTCACAAAGAGACTTGCAATCTCCATCATCAATTCCAGTACTATCATTAATGTCAAGGAAATGCCAAGAATCATGCCAACCCACAAGGTTGTAAATGTAGGTTTAGTGGGTGAGTTGTACATAAGCCTATAAATAGGGAAGTTGGCTAAGGCCAATTCAACAAGAGAGAGTTGTATCTTGTAGTGTTATTTTCTAAGTAAAGAGAGTACTTAGTTTTTTCTGCGGAACCACTACTCCTTTCTCTTTTCTCTATTTTTGCATTTAGTCGTACGGCGCGAAGGTCCGGGCCAGCAAACAGAGAGCAAGGCTTGCCCTCTTCGAGCAGGAAGGCGGACGGCGCACGAACTTTTGCTAGGTGAAAAGCTTAAGTCCGTGACATCCTGCTCTGTATTTTTACTGTATTTGATTCGGATATAAAGTAGAATTAATTGTTTATTCCAGTGATGGATATAAATTCAGAAACAAATAAAAATAAGATTAATTTTACGTTTGGATGAAAATTAAGTTGTTCTTAAGAATAAGAAAAATAGTGTTTAGATAGTTAGATTGGAATAAGTAAGAATATGAATAATTATAAATTTAAAATAATAATATTTTATCTAATTAATTAATATAAAAATATTAATTAAATAATAATTTAACTTATTTAATTAATTAATTATTAAATAATAATTAATATAAAAATATTATTTAAATTATTATTTAAATAATAATAATTTAAATAATGAGTATTGTTAATAAATAATTTAATTAACTACAAATAATTTAATAAATTAATTAGTTAATTATTTAAATACTTATTTAATAAAATAATTAGATTATTCCAGAAAGACGATAACTATTGTTTCCATTCAAATCATACACATTTGAGGAACAAAACTGAAATAAAATCTTATTTCAGACCTCCACTTAAATTGGGGATTCAAAATCGATATTTTTTTTTTTTTTTTTGGCCTCCACTTACCGTTCTATTCAGAATGGATCAGAGTGAGAGCTCGACCAACCCGAATCTATATGCATCCCTTCTGGTGAACAAGTAAATTCAAATTCACTTACAAGGAAGGAAAAAATCAATCATATTTTCTCAAATAGAAAAGAGGTTTAAAAGAAGATCCCCATGTAATTTCAAATTCACCTCATATTAATATTAAAATTATAAATTTTGAAATTATTTGAATACTAGACAAATTATGCTAAAAAATTTTAAATGTCATTTTCTAAAAATATAAAAATACCTAAATCATGTTTAAAGCTATCAATTAATTATCGATTTGAATATCTTATCATTGAAAACAACGTCGTGGATAAATGAGATAAGGGAGAATAATACGAAAGAAAATTTCTCATTCAAAAATTTAAATGCTTGATATAGACTAATGTGATATACTTTGTAGATAAGATACTAGAATAATACAACTCCATACTGATGAAATGTTTCAAAATTATTATTTTGTAAAATTAGTAAATAATTATTTTAATAAAATATAAAAAAATTGACAAAAAAATATATATATAATAAATAATTATATATAATATATTAGTACCAATCAAAATAAATATCTTATACAGTAATGTATTCAAATCACAAGTATTATTATGACTTGTATAAATTGGTATGACAAGACAGACGTATTACCGTAGCGCCAATAAATTTTCGACACAAGTTTATACTAAAATACATAAACTCTTATCTTCTATTATTTATTTTTTATGTTATCTCATCTTCCAATAGTCCACTCCACTTGTCATAAGATAGAAACAAGATATTTAGAATTAAAAACAATTATGTGGAAGCAATTGGATGATCAAAAAGCAGTTGTATGTCATATAGTGATTTGCAAATAAATGCTTATGCTTGCACATCAACATTGCCACTTGAAGAGAATATAGACATTTCCACTTATTGCTTTTAAATGTACTCTACACTACCAAGTTATTTTTGATGATAAGACTTCTGGGCAGACGATTGATTTTATTGGACTTGATTTAAAATATTAAAATTATCTATAATATAAATTTTGTAATTTTTTAATATTATTTATCTACTGACTGAAATTGCTCAAAATCAACGACTGAAAAAAAAATAATGGCATAAGATTAAAATTTTAGATCAGATATATAGATCTTATTTTATACGGTATAAAATAATTTTCATCCAAAATTTATATGATTTGTATATTTTTACGTGATTAAACTTGTAAAGAAAAAAAGTTCACCTCTATCATTAAAATAGTTAATTTTAAATTCAATAAAAATAATAAATTTTATTTTCTAGATAATTTAAATACTATAGATTATCCCTACTTAAAAAACTAGAGCCTAGCTCCACATTTTCACTCAAATTATATCATAATTCCTTTTTTTAGTATAAAAAAATAAGAAAAATAAAAAAGAAAAAGAAAAAGAGAGAGAGAGAGAGAGAGAGAGAGAGAGAGAGAGAGAGAGAGAGAGAGAGAGAGAGAGAGAGAGAGAGAGAGACCACTCAAGAGCCATATGACCTTTGGCCTCATTGATTCATTATCTGAAATTAAAAAAAAAAAAAAAAAAAAAAAAAAAAAACCTTACAAGTTTAAAGTTTTTATAATGACCAGTAATTTGGCTAAAATTATGTAAAATTTAATTCTGTTTTATCTTTCAAAAAATATTCATAGGTCAAGCACAGGCATGCACTCCACTCAAATAGTGTGCTTGAAATTCAAATGCTTATCATAATCTACTATAAATTTAGACAATGACTATATTTTTCAGGTTTTTTTTACACTGATTATGTTGTACTTTAGGAATTTTTTTCATTTACTACCCTACTATTATTATTATTATTTTATTTTTTTCCAAGAACACTATGGAACTATTGTTTCTCTCCAAAGAGTTATTTTCTCAACGTTTCGTTCGGATATAAGCGAAAACTGATTATTTCTAAGATAGGTATAAATTCAGATACAAGCAGGAATTAAAATAATTTTGTGTTTGGTTGAATATAAGAGTCGTACCGGAAATAAAAAAAATTATGTTTGATAAGTTAAAGAGGATTAAGAAAAATAGAGAGGACTAAAATTTTAATTTAAGATAAAAATTTTACTGATATAATTTTAAATATTTAATTTAAAATATTTATTAAAAAATTTATTAAAATTTATATATTACTTATATATAAAAATATTAAAAAATTGTTGGTTTTTGAAAATTTATAATTTTTTTTTAAAATTCAAAATTTTGTATATAAAAATAGGTATAAATTTAAAAATTTAAAAATTTTAAAAATTTGGTATAAATTTATTAAAAATTAAAATTAAAAAATTAAAAATTTGTATAAATTTTAAAAATAATAAAATTTAAAATTTTATAAATTTGTAAATTTATTAAAAATTAAAGTTAAAAATTTTAAAAGCTATAAAATTTAAAAATTTATAGATGTTAAAAATTTTAATTTTAATTGTTACAAAAGTAGAAGTAAAAAATTTTATTTTTAAAATTAGTATAAATTTAAAAAAAATTTATAAAAAAAATTTGCATAAATTTAAAAATTAATAAATTTTAAAAAAAATTAAAAAAATTATATTTTTAGATTTATTAAAAAGTAAGTTAAAAAATTTAAAATTTATAAAATAAAAAAATAAATTTTAAATTTTATAAATTTTAATATCTTATAATTTAAAATTTTTTAATTTAAAAAAAATAAAAATAAATAAAAATACCAGCAGTGGAACAACTCGGGTGGAGTTGCTGGGGATGGAAACGGTTGCTCCCACCCCTTAGCGGGTTATCCGGATGAGAACAATCGCTCCCATCCTTTTTAGAGGATAAGGAGAGATATAAACCCCTCGTTACCGAACAATGCATAACTGAATAATATTTTCAACAAATCTATTATTTTAGACAACATCTAGCAACTTTGTTATGAGATAATTGATTAGAAATAATACATAACATATATATCATATATTTAAGTCCATTAAAAGCGTCTATCGTATCGTTTTCTATTACGATGAACGCACAAACGCACAAACGACGATGACCGCACAAACGAAAGCGAAAACAAAAACGAAATTAAAGATGATCACCAAACAAAACTAATCTCAAATGCACGATAAAATTAAAAAATACAGAGATTTATATAAAAAACACTTCGCAGAAGAAAAGAAAAAAAAAAAAATTACGGGCACAAGAGAAAATTTTCATTATCTCAGAAAAAAAAAATAATACAATAATATTTTTCGTACAATCGCTCGATCTTGCTAGGACAAAAAAATAAATAAATAAATAAATAATTTATAATGAATTTTTCTTATCGGATCCAATTCATACTCTAATTTTTTTTTCTCAAAATATTTTTTAAAATTTCTGGCCGTGCCGCGAAACTACCGACGAATAAGAAACATAAAATCAAAACGATTTCCAATTTGGAGACACATCTAACATTTTCCAATATTTTTTCTACCGCTTTCTTATTTTTCCCCTATAAAAACCCTACTAATTCCAACCAGTATTTTTTAACTTAGGACCAAAAACATAATAATTTAGTAAAGAAAAAAAAAAAAAAAAAAACTACTAAAAGAATAGTGTAGGAAGTGTAACTAAAGCCCTTTTTTCCACTGTAACTTTGACAATAAGGACCGTTTGAATGCTTTATATTTTGGAGCCTTGTTAACTATGTCACGGGTGTAGAATAAAAATCCTATAAAATATCTAGAGGGTTTAAAAACACACAAATAAATTAAAATATAGTTACAATATACTCTAAAAAGTAGGATAAAAGTAAAATCTAATATTTTTTTTTGAGAAATCTAAATTTTATTTTTCGGACCGCAATCGACTTCCATTTTTCTTTCACTTATCTTCCTTCCATCGCACACCACTTCTCTCCTACCGCCTATCTCTTCCCTCTCTACACCCACCCACCTCTTCCCTCTCCACAACCGTCCAACTGTATTCTTCTCTGCACACCGCAACACCCCAACCCCACCAACTATGTTTTTCTCCACGCGGCCCAACACCCCAACCCCACTCACCCACCTCTTCCCTCTCCACAACCGTCCAACTGTGTTCTTCTCTGCACACCCCAACACCCCAACCCCACCAACTATGTTTTTCTCCGTGCGGCCTAACACCCCCAACCCCACCATTGTTTACCTCTTCTCTTTCCACACCACTCACTGCAGTAGAGTTTTCTTTCAACATTCCAACATCCCAATCCAACAACTGAGACAAATTTTTTCTTTCGCACTAACCCTCGCCTCGCCATGGCCAGAGAGTCACGAAATTTTTCTCTTCCAACCGGTAAAGATATGTTATATTTTTTTTTCTTTTACCGAGTAGATAATGATAATAAAATTTATTAAATTAATTTTACACACAAATAATTTTTTCAAATGCATGTAATTTCATAATTTTTGAATTACAAATCACTATTTTAATGTCATAATTATATTTAAAATATTTTTAATATTTTGGTTGTTAAATCTAAATCCATTTAATCGCTATTTTTTTAAAAAAAAATTGAACTCCATAATAACTAATTTTTAAAAAATATCAGAGAATCCGTTAAATTATATAATATGCATCCAAATAATCTTTAAAATAAACCATAGAATTTTTTTAGAGTAACAGAATACAGAATTTCATCTAGAGTAAAACCATAGTATTTAAACTTTATAAAATTATTTTACTACGTATCCAAACAGGCCCTAAACCTTGAACATAAATTCAGAGTTTCAAGAGTATGAACAAACCTTATCATGCATAGAGGTATTAGTAGATGCCTGACAATTAGCTAAATACGATTGCGATTTGCGCCTAAGATTAGCAATCCCTTCTCTTCTAAGAGCTTTCGGGTCCACACCCGCTTTGTGAGCCGCGATAACCCCGATTGCTTCCCAATAATTCATCACCTTCAGCTGAAAAAATTCGTAGTTGTATAAGTTGATTTTACGATATCTTTGTGTTTGAACACCAAATTATTACGAAGGGTTAATTGCATACAGATCTCCAACAACATATCGAATAGCAAATATATTTCTACAAAATTCAACCTTTCATATTTATCCCTTCAAAAATCCTAAGTTATTTATATATATATATTCCTCTGGTTTATTACCGTTAGATCACTGTTTATATTTTAACCGAATATAGGTGAAATAAAAGGGTAAAAAAGTAAATTTACTTTTTTTATCTAACCAAGGTTAAGCATTTAACCTATAATTAACTAGATTTTCCTAACAGAGATAGACGATAGAAATATATATGAATAAAGTTGAATTTTTGAAGGAATAAATATAAAAAGTTAATTTTGTAAGGATATATTTGCTATTCGATATGTTTTTAAGGATCTGTATGCAATTAACCCTATTATGAATACCAACAAGAGAACTCATACCGCGTCGATACTGAGCTTCTCAGGTGTGTCGTCGAGTACTGTTTCATTCTCTTGAACAGTTATTATCAGGGGCTGCAGAAGGAAATTTCATTTAGAGTTTAGTAAGAACAATAATATAATTAAGGACCATAAAACATCACATATCTAATCCAATTACTCAATCCTTGATCCTAATACAAATTTTTTAATATGTAACAATAACTCTAGCAAAAAAAGAAACCTAATTTGGAAAGCTAATCTTGTTATGATTGGCCGACAGAGTGACCGATCGGTGAACTGCAATCTCAGATTCTTCAGAAGCCAAAACAGTTCATCAACCGGTCAACTGGATTCCTTTCGATGGAGTTTGCAACAGACGATCTCGTAAACTGATTGTCAGAAGGAATATTTAAAAGAATGTACTGAACTTTTAGAGCTTGATACCCTTCCCACTACATTTTTCGCTGAGGAAGTATTAGCTACTTTTAAAATATGAACTTAAAAGAGTCCAAACACGAAGAGATGCAGGTTTTTATATCTCAGAAGAAGTCCAAACTGTGTTATTTTCAGTTGCAGTGGTATGAAGGACCCATTACAAGACTTCACCTTGTTTTTGTTTGTGCTTCGAGCAAAAGCAATAGCAGCGTCTCCTCCGCAAGCATTGGCGGGAAGAATGACACTATCGACATCACCAGCCACGACGCAGCCATTTGCGGAGGATCCCTGCCTCCTCATCACATACTGCGGGGCGTTGCTTAGCCCGACGAGCACACAGGGAAGAAATGTATATCCAATCTGTTATGAAAGAAAATTTATGACGATAAATAAAAATATTAAAAATTCCGTCACGAAGCGTCGCATGCCTAAGTGAGAAAATTCGGCACCAACAATTAACAATTAGCAGTTTTAACCTTTTAGAATGCCCTAATTGTCTTTGACCAAAAAAACTATAAAGCTGTCATCAGAGAAATAAATAATATAATTTGTAGTTTCAGAAAATTTAGCATATAAGATTAGATTGTATTTGATGTCCACAAAATGATACATGGACATGTGATATCTGTTGATTCCTCTATTTCTTTTAGGATAAGACCGAGCACGGCTTTCACAGATTGACATCATCAACAAAAAGGAACAGCTCTTCAACATCAACCAACCAGTCAAGATAGAGCTCTATAGAACTCTTCATGACCGAATTGAGAATGAAAAAAGAATAATGAAAAGCGTAGTAATCTCATTCTGAAAATCCAGGAAACTGATAGCTTCCTGTATGAAAACATCAGTTTCTCCTGGCTTAGTTATTCTAATCTTACGAGGTTGTTCTTCGTGTCATCGTTCGTCGAAAGAAAATTAGACTTTATGATGAAGATCAAGATCGTCAAAGCTGCTGTTGCTAATTTGCGTTGATAAACAAGTCATTAAGTACAAAGATGTTACTGACCTCTTCAGCCGCAGATCTCGGGGACAGCAAGGGACTCATAGGAAGGGGTAATAACGCAGGAGCATGGGCGCAGGGTATTCTGAATTCTTTCACAATAAGATGGCTTATAATTGCTTCAACTCCAGCCAACAAATCCACCCCCTACATTGCATAAATACCATATGATGAAGCACTCCACAAATTTATCTTGATACCGGATTCATTTTCAATTCAAATTAAAGTTCAATGCAACATAAGTCAAGTCTTATAAAGAAAATAAAAGTAGGAGCCCTCTTAAAATACCCTTTTAAGTTCATGCTTTGCCAGAATTCTCGAATAGCTGATCTACTCCAGAATGCAGAAGCTTCCAGAAGCCAGGCATTTGACTAATATCAAGTCAGGAGATCTTGCCCAAACTCACATATTACAATTTGGTGATTTTGCTCCTGCTGTTGTAGCGATAAGCTATCAAGGAGATTTCAATGAAAATCATATTAGTGTCTTCGAACACCACTACTTGAATAGTACTCGTACAGTAAGTTCCAACCAGAATAAAGAAAACTGTTCAGGTCCATAAATATAACCCAAGCTACATTGGTTATTTTTTGAACTGAAGACATGCTCTAAATTCATTACAACTATTTTTTATCAACCTCTATATAATTGTTTTCGTACAGATGTTATCGATTAAGGAAGATCAATTGCTTTCCACAACGAAACTATTATGGAATTGTTATTTCTTTTAATAACATCAGAATAATGTAATTAGATGTTTTCTTCTGAAGATTATCACACTAACTGGTCATATCCCTACCAGATTCATGTCCAAATTTTTTCAAAGTTGACAAAGCTGTGTCCGAGACACGCTGTGTATGTGTGCTAGTTTTTGCACTGTCATGTTCATTCGGCATGAGAAGCTCATAACAAAATTGTGGCAACCAAAGTTTTACAACAAGAAGGCATGAAAATACATCTCAATGTAAGCACTACCATAACTCATCACCAAGATCCATACAAAAACAACCATCTACTCTAAATTCAATAAATTGTATTTGAAAAGAAGAAGATAAAAAGTTACTCACAAACTATACCGGAAAACAATGAAAAATTACCTTCCCTTGTCGATAGTTTTCCAAGTCCTCTGTATCATCATCATCTGGAAAGCGCGCCACAACTGCCACAGCATTCACTTCTGAATGATTCACTAAAGAATCAACGGCTCTTAATAACGAATCAGAGTTCCCAATCCTCCCAGTTGATTTTCCACATTTTGGGTCAATCCACTTCTCAACCTACACAAGATAAACAAATGGTATGGTAGTTGCTTTCCAAAAATAGTTCAACAAGTGTTTATGTAGATGAAAATTAATTATCATAGATGATGTTTTAAAATAAATATACAAATACCAGAGATTATAAGTTCTTCAAAATAACAGTTTTTATTCATCCTTAACAAGTACTCTTAGAAACAAAGGTCTTCATACATATATCTATACCACGGATGTTACGAAGAGATTATTCTGGCTTTCAAACAGATAAAAAAATTAAAGAAACTGCTATTTCCAAGCCTGAACTAGCATAAAATTGCCAATTGTCAATGATTAGCAAACAGCTTATAGATGAGAGAAGGGGTATAGAAAAGAGACAGCAGGCAAATTACATAACTGAACGAATCTACTGTCATATATGCCCCCTTCCCCTGCTGTTTCTAAAATAAGCTTTTAAATAGCCAAGAAATTTCAGCAACCAATCCCAAAAGTGTTTGAAAGACAAATTAGTAAAACAAAATTGAGTTTAAAAAACAAAAACATGGACATAAATATATTCACATTTACGCTCAAACATGTGAAACAGTATAGAACAGATAAATTATCCTCATGGTAGTTTCTTTAACAAGTTAGTGCACCTTCAGAGGAGTATCGGTAACGATATATTCAATGACAGGAAGGCCAAGCGAAGCTCTTGCGGCGTCTGCAACCTGTAAATGGCGAACTCTAAGTTCTTCTTCAATTCCAGCATCCAATACCAAACCTACCTAGGTGTGAGAGAAGAATTAGGTTAGTTATGTACATGCCATAATATATAAATGAGCTCCGACATTCACATTTCAACAATTTGCAGCATCGCATATACGAAGAATCAACAGAACTTCATATCTGGAATTGTTGCGAAAAGCTGTTAAAGACTACATACTTTGGTGATTCTTAAATATCATTATCGTTTAATTTGTGTTCAAAGGTTTCGAGAAAACATGCTATAATTGACCCATCATCATTTTCTGCTTTTAGTTGAGGCTTAGACCTCAACATATCATACTCGCGACACTATCTTACTGCTTGTGTCAAGTTATTACTGAGTTTGTATCAATTTTGTTGTTGGTTTAGAAGGCAACTATCAGCAAAGAGGTGCAATTTTTAGTGTATAGACGATGAGGTTGGTACTTGTGGAAAATAAAAATGTCATATGCATTATTTTTAAATGCTGGTGATACATATTTAGATCTTTAGCAAGTTTTGGAACAAATCAATAGTGTCAATTCCAAAGAAATAATTCTTTTTGAAGAAGCTCTTTCAACAGTTGAAATGATGCTAAACTGCTGTTAAATGTATTGAACGCATTAAAACAAGTAATGATGCAGAAAGATATTAACTTCTAGAAGATACAAACAAAAAAGAAAAAAAAATCTATTGTTGAAGTGGTTGATTCATCTTATTATCTCGCGAGCCTTTTCCTATTATGCAAACCAAGATGATAAATTATATGCAGATCAAATTTCCTGACTACTAGCCAACGAGAATCAGGTTAATTACAAATTTACTCAAAAGTTTCAGCTTCAACGATTGAGTCCCGAAAGTTTGTCCTCCGTAACACAAGTCCTTCGAGGATTCAAATTAGTGAGGATGTTTATGTGGCACTGGTTTGTTGTATGGATTACAGGTTTGGAAATGCAAATGCTCCAAATCTAATAATATAAGTGAAATTGAGTTCAAACTTCAGCGTGAAATTAGTCGACGACGAATCTATATGTTCGTCGTGTACACCTATAAAAGCAGCAACATCCGAAGACGTTCGTAGCCCAATGAGAATAACTTACCTTGTTTTGGTGAACAGGTTGAAGAGCCCAGTGTCCTTCTGCAAATCTATCAAGAGCATATCCCTCTACATAAAGCGCATTTGGAATCGGCCAGTACAGCATTGCTGCATTCAAGACCTGCCATGATAACAATTTCTTTTAGAAACATTCGCAAGAATAAGAACTTCATTTTCAGTAACAGATATTTGATCCATGCCCTCTTAAACCCCAACAAAGTTGATTTGAATGACCATAGTTCATTATGCTGGAATAGGAAACTGAAGCTTCATAAATGAAATTCTAAGCAACATTTTATTGCCTCGCTCTCTTATGCAAGAAATTGGACGCAAAAAGATGTATATAAGTCGTAAATGATCGCAATTATTGCCTAACTAAAACCATGAGTTCTAAACAATCCAATAATCAGCATTGCATTAAAATTCATAAATAATCGCATTGATTTAAAAATAAGTTTCAACTTTTACTATCTGACCTTTCAAGATTGTACCATCCAACATCAAAGTAATATAACATTTTGAAAGAATGCAATGTGATCTAAAAGAATATTCCATTACTCGACGGGATACTCCATCAAAAATCTATGAAATTAACAACGTCACTAAAAAGCTTAAGCTATTAGAGGACGGTGTTTTCATTCTCCATTATTCAACCTACCCCTGATGAATTGGCTCGAGATTTTTATTGGCCTAAAATTTGGATATTGGATAAGGGCCCATTTGGTATTAAGGGTCGCCTAACTCTGCTGGACCACAAGGAGCTGGAACAAAAGCATGTAAACATATGAATCTTCTCTTTTTGACGGTACCGCAAAAAATCATATCTCAACAAAACCTGTACTATTTGCATAATGGCGTTACAATTTACAGAAACAAAAGAAATATTCTCCTATCGCACTTTCTCACCACATGTAATCCATCTCCCCAACTGTCTGAAACAAAGCCTAAAAGGGAGGAAATTAAATGAAATTAGAAGTTTAGGTATAGACCCTAAATCCTCCGTCTCTAAAAGCTTAAACTACTAAAGTACGGTATTTTAATCTTGTTTACATTTAACGGAATCAAAACATTTAAACTTTAGGCCTCATTGGTCGTCACTGTTGTCCTTTTATTTTCTTAAATAAAATTTCTGCATGAAATAGACTATAAGAGGATAGTGGTCTGCTTACAGTCTTTACATTCAAGGTATTTATTTGACAACAAAACGAAATTTGGAAGTAACTTATCTTTTACATTCGAATTTTGTTTAAAACAAGATATTATCCATCGGTAAACAAGGATCCACAATACATTGAAAACTATCCAACAACGACAACAAGAAAGTCATTCTGTTTATATATATAAGAGATAATTGCACATGGCTCCCTGTAAAGGTATCAAATAGCAAATAAATCTCTACAAAACTTAAGTTATTAGATTTATTCCTCCAAAAGTCCTACTGTTTGCAAATATATCCTTCTCTTACCAAAATTTAGATAGCCATGAGTAAAAAAAGCTAACCACAATTACCTAAGGGGTAAAATGGCTTTTTTACCCCTTATATATATAATTTGTATTCCAATATTGATTTTCATCATCTTTTTCACCTTTTTTGTGGTGAACCGGACTCGTGCGAAATAGCAAAATACTGGTAAGAAGTGAGTTGGATGGCGCCCTAGTAGCCAGAGACTTCCCTCCTAGGGATCTATCTCTATGATTTGGGTGAAGTTCCAAACTAATTCTAGTGTTTTCAGCACAAATTTGGCACGAAAATGAGTTTTGGAGAAAAATACCGTATTGGACTTGGCTCAAAAGAGACCCCGGCATAGCCAAAGCAACTGTGAGTATGTTAGGAATAAATTATGAGCATGTCGGAATGATTAAATAGGAGTTAGAGCTTCGTGGAACGAAAACATGCTTTTTGAGGCGATGAAATTATGGGCATATAGCCTTTGGGGTCCGGACCTTGGGTCGATAATCCAAACCTTGACAGTGGAGACCAGAACCAGCAGGGGAAGTCCATACCTTAGTTGTGCTGGAAACCTACGGAAGGGTCCGGACCGTGCGCACGTAGCAAAGGATTGCCACGTTTGGGGACCGAACCTTGAGCCAGGTTCCAGACTATCAGTGCGTAAACTGAAAAGATTGGGTTTAGGGACCGAACCTTGGAGATAGGGTCCAGACCCTGAGTTTCCAGAGTGAACAGTATCAGGGATGGCATTTTTGTAAATTTGGAAAACTTGAGCCTATAGTTGGGGACTAAGCCATTTCTCCCCAAGTTGGTTTTCACTCTCCCTCACTCTCTCATACACTCACTCCCTCTCTTCTGTTTCTCTTTCTAGAAAAAAGAAACTCTAGTTGGAGAAGGGGGCTCTCTTGGTAGGTTTGATCTCCTCCAAGGCAAGGAAACAGAGGAGAATCGCGAGGAGAAACCCTAGGAGGAAGAAGATCATCTCCTCTCCACGTTTGAACAAGAAATCAATTGAGGTGAGTTTTAGGGTTATAGAGATTTTGTGAGTTTTGAGGATTTTGAGTTTAAAAGGGGTTTTAACGATCTCTTTTGATTTCTAAAACTATTATTAAAGGTTTTCTTGAAGAGCAAAGAGATCGAGCATCCATTTCTTACAAGAGATTAATCGAGGTGGGAGATTTCTCCGAAAATGGTGGACTAACCTCTTGTTCTTATGTTTTTCTAGATTTAAAAGCATTAATTGTAAGAGTTTGGGTTGATACATGTTGCATATAAGCATAACCTACGGTTTAGTACTAAATAGTAAGAAAAGAGAAACAATTAGAGTTTTAGCCCTACAATTGCATGAGTAAAGTAAACCTAGATGTAGGTTATTCTTGTGTGGCAGTAGATTTAGGAAGATCCTAGGTCAGATGTGAGGCATTGAACTTACGGAAAACCTAAGATGAGAATTGTAGAGTTTTCAACTTAGAGTCAATGAACTCTAGGTTAGAGTGACATGGTATGAGATGTTGGTGTCCTTGGAGCATTTTGAACCCTAGAGTAAGGAACTTAGGATCGAAATGGGCAAAATGAGTAAACAAGAAAACTCTAATGTAATTGGTGTCCTTGGGGCATTCTAGCTATCCTAGAGTTAATAACCTAGAGTAAAAGAGAAAGTAAAGTTAATACGACCTTCCGGAAGTGTCACGTGCCAACGGAAGGGTTACAAGCATATTTCGACTCCCAAGGGGAGGGTTACGAGTATATTTCGACTCCCCATCACGAATTAGTGCCAAGATATCTTATACTCATTCATGGCAAGTTGGAGAGGATTCTGCGCATAAGTCGACTCTCCGTGAAAGTAGCTCTAAAGGAGCATAAGCAACCGCTAAGTAGAGAGCGTTCCGCGCATAAGCCAACTCTCTACGACGCACCCTTATGAAACCTAAATCATAATTGGATTAGAGTAACCGGATGCGGTCGGGTTAAAGGTAACCCTTGAGTAGCGGCATAGCGGCCGGTATGGGTGTAGTAGCCTAATATGGCATGGTATAAACTAGTAGCGTAGAAGTTTTATTCATGCATGCTAGTGTAGTATTTACTACTTTCCATTATTAATATATTGCTACTAATGCTTCCATTTAACCAAGAGGTGTAGAGTATGTTTTTCAGTGGATCAACCTACTGGAAACTATTCGTAGTTCTCACACTCCGTGGTTTACATCTTTTGCAGATCTAGGCGCCGCTGATGGGGCACACGACAGGGACAAGAGACCAACAGAGTAGCGGACCTAGAAGGTCTAATGTGGTACCCATATACCTAGAGTGAACATTGTATTGAGCGAAGAAAAAAGAAAAGTGTAATAATGATGTACTTAAATGTTCATTCTAGTACTGTACAGATTTAGTTTTATTCAATTATTTTTATATTTAAAGTTAAATGTTTAGTTAGTTTCACTCAAATATTCATGTATTCTCAGTATTCACATTGTATGATTGAGATGGTTAATGTTCCTTTCGAGTATAGAGAGGTCATGCCCGATTGACGGGTCTGTTGACGTGCCCGAACCAACCAAATTGGTGGTCTCGGAGCATGACACTCTTCTTTTTATCCATGGCGACAGCAAGACCTACGGCGACAACGATGTCTTCGAAGGCGATGTCCTCGATCGCGGCAAAAATAAGGTGCGCCGCACATGCCACGGAAAAGGCGAGGAGAGAGAAAAAGAAAGATAGCTTTTGTAAGGACAAATTTGTAAGGACAAAATAATTATTTTAAGCATTCACTGTAAAAAAAACTAACAGTGAATCAAACGGTAGAAACATATATGAACGAATCAGAATTTTTGGAGAAATATATTTGCAAACCAAAGAATTTTTAAAAAAATAAATCCGACCACTTAAGTTTTGTAGAAATTTATTTGTTATTTGATACTTTTATAGAGACCTATATGAAATTAATCCTATATATAATTAAAAGGCAATTGCCTATATTCCCCTAAGCGCAAACATACTTTCATATCTATCCCTCAAAATTATCTATTCTCACATCTACCCTTATAGAAACCCAAATTCTTTTCATATAAACCCTCAAAATAGCTGTTTATAAGGGGAAAAAACAAAAGACAACTTTTCACGAGTAACAAAGGATAAATAAAAAATTTAGAAAGTTTACAAGGGCACAGACTCAATTTTCTCTAGAACTCATAATTAAAAATAGATAAACTACAATTGGCCCCATTTTTACTTTACCAACCCGTTGTTCAAAAAATCACACTCAATTTTTTTATTGAAATAAAAATAAAACTACAAAGGAGTTAAATGTAACTTTTTGAACTATGAGGTGGCAAAGTGAAAATGTGCTATAGGGGTCTTAAACTTTATGAATTGCTGTAATTAAGTTCCCCCAATCCGATTTATTTAGCTAAATATTCATAAATTATTATTATAAAAGTGATGTGAAATTGATAACTATATCACATTTATGTCACTTAAAATGGGACGGTTCAAAAAGTTTGAAACAGAAATTATAAAAAGTCAAAAGTTTAAGGACCAAAATATCAAGCGCTTCATAGGTTGAGGAGCAAAGTGTAATTTATCCTTTAAATTCACGTACGTGACTTGGCGAAGAAGGTGAGAGAGATTACATTGGGATGGGAGATGAGGCAGTCTGCGACGGCGGCGACGGTGCGGGCGACCGGCAGCGCGTCGCCGGCGAACCCTCCGACGACCGCGCCCACGCCGGTCGGGACGATCAGCACCGTCGTGTATGCCCTCTTCAACCGCGATGGACGGCGAGGATGAATCCACGTCAGCGCAATACGTATTTATTATTATTATTATAATTTGAATGGCGTACCTTAGGAGAGGGAGCGAGGGAGCAAGAGAAGCGGCGGAGGGTGGAGGAGGGCGGAGACGATGGACGGCTGGGGAGCGTTGGGCGGTGGAATGGACGGCTGAGATGGATCGCCGCCATTAGAGAGCGGAGCAGTGAAAACTCAGGATAACGTTTAAAAACTAATAAAACAAAGAAACAAAAATAAATCTGGGCCGAATTTTTTTTATTTTTTTATTTTGCAAAGTCCGTACCCGACCCGGGACCCGGTTCACCATGTAATTATAAATGCAATGTTATTTTTATGTTTTTTGAAAATAAAATATAGCAAGATCTTTGGAAACCTCATGTACTAAGTAGGGGTGTCAACGAGCCGAACACGAGCGACTTAGGGTCGGCTCGTGTTCGGCTCGTTTAATAAACGAGCCGAACACGAGTTGACTCATTTAAATACCAAGCTAAAAAATTCGGCTCGTGTTCGGCTCGTTTATTAACAAGCCGAACACGAGCTGACTCGCGAACAATAAATTTAATTTTTATTTTTACTATTAGGTAGAAAGTTGAAAGAAAATTAAAAAAATTAAAATTTTAATCTAATAATTAAAATTTATAAAAAATTGATAGTCTAAAATCTAAAAAGTAAAGTTCATATATATATATATATATATATATATATATATATATATATATATATATATATATATATATATATATATATATATACATGAGCTATTATCGAGCATAACACGAGCGAGCTGATCCCAGCTCGTGTTCGGCTCATTTATTAAACGAGCTGGAAAATTCGGCTCGTGTTCGGCTCGTTTACTAAACGAGCGATTCGGTCTCGAACTCATTTCAAGCCGAACACGAGCTGGCTCGCGAACAACAAGCTGGATTGCCACACCTAGTATTAACTATTAACCTACTAGTTGGCAATATAGTTATAATTATATTTATTTTTATTTAATTTGATATAATAAAAAAAAATACTGTAATTATAAATAATTTATTTAATTATATGCGGTTGAGAAGAATTTTTATAAAAATTTATCACTGTATATACGAAGCATGCAATTATATGTGTGTAGGATTAAAAAAATATTTTTTTTAAATTAATTTTATATAGATCTATATAAATATGAAAATATATTTAATTAATTTATTATCGAGCCGAATACGAACGTGTTAACTCGGGCTCGTTTACTAAACGAGTGATTTAATCTTGAGCTCATTTCGAGTCGAACACAAACTGACTCGGGAATAGCGAGCTGGATTACAACCCCTACAGTTTGGGTTAGACTGAAACCTCTTAAATTATAACAATCTGGCTCACTAATAATAACAACTCGTTAGACCTAAACCACATGTCTAAAATGATTAAGTCCAGATATTATTACTAGTGTCCATGATCTATTATATGCCCAATCACGATTCCATTCTTATCCGATGTGGGAGTATTTGGGTGTAACATACTCTGCCTTATCTCCTCGTCAACCCAATCACACACAGCTTAAGATAGCGCAAAATCATCAGCCCAAGATCATCAGGCGATGTGATGGGCCTCACAATCTCGTCTGCCCAATCACACACACAACCCAATATCACTATACGATATGAGACTTGTTTCACTAGCCTTGTCATTCGGATCGAATACTGACAGAGTGTGTCATCTTGTCATTCATATTCTAGTATAGTCTTTCGCAGTCGACTCTGAAATCAAATGGAACGACCCGCCCTACTAGCAATAATAACTCGTTGGATCAAAATCACCGACCAAAAATGCTTAAATCCAGTTATTATTATTAGTGTTCATGATCTATTATAGACCGAATTACAACTCAATTCTCATCGAATGTGAAACTATTAGGGTGTGACATAAATACATGCATACAAAAAAAAATATCAGATTTTTTTTTTAAAAAAAAAAGTTTAAATAATTATATATTATATTATTAATTGATTATACTGTGCCCTATACAAACACCCGCACAAAATTAAATAACAAAAAAAAAAAAAAACAGTATTTTTTCTTTCCGCCCCCAAACAGTATTTCAACGGTTAAAAATTTAATAGTACTAATGACTTGCTACTATTAATAGTATTTCAGCTTAACTCTCTATATAGAGTTCAGCTATTATACTATCGATAATATCAAGTATTTGGTGCTATCAAATTTTCTACCCTTAGATCAATCCCTTTAATTATTTTCATCCGTTGGATTTTACTATTCCCCAACCACCCATTAAACCCAAAGGGCCCACTATCATCTCAACCACACATTTTTTAATTCAACGGTTAAAAACTTAATAGTACCAATGGCTTGATACTATTAATAGTATTCCAGCCTAGCTCTATAGAGTCCGGCTACTATACTATCTATAGTACCAACACTACAAGAAAATTGATTTGTAGCGACGGTTATTTTACCAGCACTTAATACAAGTGCTGGTAAAAGTATATTTTTGCAGCGATTTTAATGAATTATTATAACAGTTCTAAAACGCTGGTAAAAGTATATTTTAGCAGCGGTTTTAATAAATTATTATAATAGTTATAAAGCGTCGGTAAATAATTTAGTTCAATTTTTTTTTTCAATCCAAATTTTTAAAAAATAAAATACGATTTTATAATAGTTATAAAGCGTCGGTAAATATTATTTTTTTACCGATAAATAATTTATTTTATGTTTAATATATGGGTGTTTGGCTATTATTTGAAAAGTGATTTTGGGCACTTGGCTCAATAGAGCATTTAAGAAGTAATTTTGATTTTTAAAATCAAAATTTTAAAATTTTAAATTAAGAATTTTAAAAATTTAAAATTTTAAATTAAAAATTTTAAAAATTTAAAATTTACAATTTTAAAATTTACAATTTTAAAGTTTAAATTTAAATTTAAATTTTTAAAATTTAAAATTTAAAATTATATATTTTAATTTTCAAATTATAATTTTTAAAATTTTAAAATTTTAAATTTTAAAGTTCAAAATTTTAACCCTAACAACCAGGCAAACCCAACGTGGCCTCCCCTCCTCCGCGAACACCTCACGCGTTCCGCGCGAGCTTGAGCTCACGCGAACTCCCCACCTCCGAGCTCCGGCTCCAGCTCGATCCCCACCTCCTAGCTCACGCGAACTCCCCTTCTTCTTCACTCCTCCGCCACTCCCGCCCCCCCCCCCCCCCCCCCCCCCCCCCTGCGTCGACTACTCCCACTCTTAGCTTGATTACAATAAGATCTCTCGCTCTATCTCCCCCACTGCGTCGACAACTCCCAAGCAACGAAGTGCGAATGAAACCCTAAGGTACTACCTCCATTTCTCTTCATCTGCAAGGATCCGATCTCGTTTCCACCCTAAGAATTTGATCTATCCGCCCCTCCTTCTAATTTGAAGGATCTGATTTCTCTTCCGCACTAAGAATTTCATCTCTCTCCCTCGATTGGGTTCTCAATTTGAATACGGTGTTGATCTCGATCTTAGTCTCTGCTGTTGATTTGAGATCGAGGATTCCTGATTGATTAAACATCTCACAAGTTCCTCTTTGAGATCCTTCCTCTAGTTCTGATAAGTAAGTTTTGATCTAAAAAAATATCGAGATGATTCTTTGAAATGAACTAAGTTTGATGTTGTTACTCCTGTTATTCATGATCAGTTTGCTGTTCGAAGCTAAGAGTGGGTAATCTGGGGAAATTTTGCATCTAGAGGAGGGTTTGGGTGCTGCTATACCTATTTTCATATTTGATTTTGGTTTCAATATTGAAGTAACTTTCTATAATGCTCCTAGTTTCACTTTCTAGTACAGTATATATATATATATATATATATATATATATATATATATATATATAGAGTCCGGCTAGAATACTATCGATAGCACCAAACAACTGGTGCTATCAAGTTTTCTGCCGTTTGATGAAAAGATATGTGGTTGGGATTATAGTGATCCCCTAAAATTTTTACTATTCAACCAACCACCTAGTAAACCCTAGGGGACCATTATAATTCCAACCGCATATTTTTTCATCCAACGGCTAAAAACTTGATAGCACTAATGACTTGTTGCTATGATGTTATAATTCCAACCGCTTGTATGTTATGATGTTATAAGAAAATTAAGATATTTTTTGTACTATCAACTTATTGTATGGGACAATTAGATCATCTGAAATAAAACAGTTCTATCAATTGTTGCTTAAAACAATTTTGTTCTGTAAGGTCAGTTTGGATAATGAAGTTTGACAAGTGTTTGCAGGATGCTTTTCTAATGAACTTTTAAACCAAAAGCAGGGAAAGTCTAATTTCTACATGTTTTCTTTAATTCTGTCTCCTCGCATCAAATTACTTGTAACTGACTAGGTATAAACACAAATGATTTAGTTGAAATACGGTTAAGAGTTTGGGATAGTTGTGCGATGTATCATTCTGTAACATTTGAATATTACCTGCTAAATTTGTTCCATACATATTTTATTTAGAAGAAGACCATTTGGATACAGTAGAAAGTGCTACCGTAATTAACTACAAATTAATGATCTACATGCAGTTATAATCTATATCTATTTTATGTTTGTTGGTTTATTGAACTTATAATAAATATGTTAATTTGAAATTTTCCTTTTTCTTTCCTTTAACAGGAGTGGCATATGCAAATGTTCCTATGACTCCATATGAGCTTCCTGATGGCCAGTAAGTTTAAATTTATTGTTATCTTATATGCTTGAATCGCTTATATGCTAATTTACCTTGATGTTCATTGGCATAGCTGCAAAATTTGACTAGTAACATTTTCATGCCACATTTTTTTGTCCTTGTATATTCATGTTATTAGTGAAGCATTCATAATCTATTAGTACTTCTCTGAGTAAAATTATGCTATCCGACTCTTGAACAGAACTATTGAAATTGGTGCTGATAGATTCAAGATTCCTGATATT
This sequence comes from Tillandsia fasciculata, assembly GCA_029168755.2. Lineage (NCBI taxonomy): Eukaryota > Viridiplantae > Streptophyta > Magnoliopsida > Poales > Bromeliaceae > Tillandsia > Tillandsia fasciculata. The sequence continues at coordinate 21,139,900 of CM054941.1, forward strand.
CTGTTTAATCCATATTTATCTCAGGTAAGATATGCTTACATTTAATCTGTTTGTTTCTTCTATTGCCATCTCTGAATATTTCCACTGCTTAACTTGAGGTCAAGATTGTTTCTATTCCTGTTTTAATAGTTGTTCCTGTGAGTTATTGTTTCTATTCCTGTTTTAAGGTCAGGATTTTCAGATTTTAAAGGTTCTGTATCATATGACCTAGGAGGTTCTTTTGTTTCCAGACAAAAATCAAATTTTTTTTTTTGGGAAATAAAAATGAAAAAAATTTCTAATTACAAAGTAAATGAAACGTAGTTCCTGTAGTGCCTAATAGCTGATTTTAATCTTCCACTTTCTTGATTATGCGATTAGGTGCCCTCAAGTGATGACTAGATAATTGTTTTCTTTAAGCAACTTTGAGATGTTAGCTAGTTCTACTTTGTCCTCCTTATTTGATCAGTAATTCGGTTCATTTGTCTATTCATTTTTGAGAAAGTACCTATCTCGATAAAAACATAATTTTAGTTCTGAAACTATAGCGGGCTATAATACGCTTCATTCATGTGATTAGAATTTGGCAAAGGATTCTTGTATTCTTCTATCTACCAGGCATTGGAATAACTGGATCCAATAGAAGAAAATAACCATAAATATTTATAATTTTTAATTATGTCATATTTTTGTCTCAATTTTCTTAATCACACTAAAAATTTCGTACTAGCCCGGGTATTCTGTATGATCCATAATTAAATGCCCCGTTTCGGTTACTAAGTTGTGCTGTTTCGTTACTTATTTGTTGAATTGCATTTCTGTGAGTCCCTTTCCAAAATTATTTGTGAATGCTCACGAATAACTGATTTTCTGAATTGCAGTAATGATGAAACTCGTCAGCCTCTTTCTAGGAAAGTGTCTGTTCCTTCTTCCAGGACAAATTCCAGGAAATCGAATTTGTGTCCATATTTGTCTTTCCCCCCATTAATTTCTTTAGGTTTCTTGATTTTCTCTGTTTCAATGAATAATTAGTGTGTCGTTATGTATCTTGTGCAGGAAATGGTTTCGCCGGTAACTATTTGCTTAACAATTTTTTCATGCTTCATAATTTCTATTATTTCAGTATTATTTTTGACTTGTTTTGTGGTTCTTCAAACCTTTAACTCTACCCGCTGACTACATAATTTGTTGATTAAAATACCTTGCTTATGACAGGCTTCAGCATCAAGGCAGAAGAAAGATCTTAATGAGCTCCTTGTTGGTTTGATAATTCTTTATTATTTATTTTTGTCATTTGTTTATCTTGTTCCAAATATATGCTTTAAGATCATTTTTTTAGTTGTAGGTGATAGCATCTTAGAAATATTCATCTTATCTTTCAAATTTCTTCCTTGCTGATAAACTAACAACAGGCCATGGTCTTTTACAAGTTGATCGGTTAGCTTCTTTATCTTGGGTTATCACATCGTGCTTTGAATGTAACTTTTTTTTATTTTGAACGTGATATGAACGTGGCATCCCTTTCATGCAGGGCGTATGAGTATGTTCGACAAGCTAAATGCTTTCCATCTGTCTCGTATAGAGTTTCAATTAATCAAGTTGGAAAATTGAGTAAGCCATTTTCCTTTTTCTCTCAAAGCTAGTTGCTTCATTTCAAACTTACTGAACGGTGAAAACTCTTCTTCTCTTTCTTGTAATCAGCTCTTAATTTCATTAGTCATGTGTCTCATCTTCAGCCAATGCTTAAGTTTCTTCATGAAGAAGCCTCTGGGCAGAATCAGGAATGCTGGGAGGCCGGAATTCAGAGACCTTTTGAGGTTCAGATGGAGGAGGGACGGTCTCGTCTTATACAACTACTTCAAAGGACTATGATTAGTGCAAGAAAATCTGATCTAAATAATATTCCTCCGTGCATCAAAAAAGTAACTTTTCTAGATTTTAATGAGGAGCACGCGAAGAGTTACAATTAATTAGTTCTTACTGTTCGCCGAAATATTTTGATGGCCGATTGGAATGATCCTTCTCATGTTGAATCATTGCTGAACCCCAAACAATGCAAGTTCCGAAGTAGAACAATTAGGAACATAAGATTATCTTGTTGTGTGGCGGGGCATACAAGTACCTGGGGAATTTTGTTTGCTGCATTTCCCAAAATTTTATGCAAGCAGATTTAATGAACTTGCTTATTTTTTCTTTTATTCTTTTCAAGATGATGAGTGACTCGACAAATGTGCTTTCTCCTGGAAGATCAAATAGTAATCTGTTGTAGCAGATGCATTGTTACGACATAAATCAGCTGCAAAAGGAAGGGTGATCACTACACAGTTTGCTTCTAACATACATCGTATTGGAAGTGTGAAAGCTGCTGCCGACTTAACTGGTCGAAAATTGGTAGCCTCCCTCACTTTAATTATGCATCATTTGCACTAGAAAATAATAGCTATTTGGCTTTATGTTATGTTTGAGGTGGAAATTTTCTTACGTTGTTTTATTGGATATGATCAATGAAACAGGTATTCGTTGGCATGTCGCTTAGAACTTATCTAGATGCTGCTTTTAAGGATGGAAAGGCACCATTAGATCCTTCAACCTTGGTACGGAACAAGTGTTGTAATTACATTCTTTTCTGCATATAGTTTCTTTGGATGACTATCAGTGAGGATTCTATTATTTGGGAAAGCTTTCTTCATTATGGGCTTGGTATGGTTTATATTTAAATCATTCCCCAATCGAATGATCCTATTATTTGGGAAAGCTTTCTTCATTATTATTACTGTTATTCTCTTATTGAAACCTTTTGATTTTATTATTTTACTAATTTGATTTTATTTTTATTTTTTTTGCAGGAATTTTCAAAAAGGAGAAAGGATTGGTGAAAATTTGTAATTTGGAGCAAATTCATTGAATAAATTGAAGAACTTGCAGAAAACTTTGATTTCATATAAATTTTATTTCTTTTAGATAGAAATTTTTTTTGATTAATATTTTTGATTGAAAATTGTATTTTTACTGTGCAAATTCTTATTTGGCTAAATGATTTAATACTCTTGTTTGACAATTGTCGGATGTAATCAAATTTAAATTTATTTGAATGATTAATTTGTTTTTATATCTGAATTTAAAAAGTCTTAAAATCTTGTCTAGTTTGTTTTTAGTTGTATATGTTTGTATTTTAGATTGGATTTATAACAATTATAAAACTGTTGATATAAATTTATTAATTTATACTAGCGTTTTTTACTATATTTAGTAACGGTCGGAGAACCGTTACTAAAATTATCATCTTCTCCAACGGTCGTGTAAAATGTCGGCAAAGATCTTTAGCGACGGAGATCTAATAGCGGTTACAGAATTTTTCCCGACAGTTTTAGAAGTGTTGGGAAAAATATTTCCAACAGTTTTAGGTACTTTTTCCAGCGGTTTCGACCGCTTCTAAAACTTAAATTTTTTGTAGTGCAAGTATTTTGTGCTATCAAGTTTTCTACCATTAGATCAGTCCCTTTAATTATTTTCACCCGTTGGATTTTACTATTCCCCAACCACCCATTAAACCCAAGGGGTCCACTATCATCTCAACCACACATCTTTTAATTCAACGGTTAAAAGCTTAATAGTACCAATGACTTCGTACTATTAATAGTATTCCAGTCTAGCTCTATATATATATATAGAGAGAGAGAGAGAGAGAGGGAAAGTGTGTGTGTGTGTGTGTGTGTGTGTGTGTGTGTGTGTGTGTGTGTGTGTGTGTGTGTGTGTCCGGCTACTATGCTTGTACAAGCACTAGACAATTGGTGCTTGTAAGTTTTCTATCGTTATATCTATCACTTTGACTAATTTCATTGCTTAGATCATTCTATTCTACCAACCACTCACTTAACCCAAAGGGCGCACTATCATCCTGTTGGGGCCAAAATGTGGCTTGCGCGATCGGCTCCTACTGGGTGACCCTCCAGAGGTATCGAAGTGCGCCGCGTGCCAACAATCAAGCGATCGGTCCGAGGAGGAATCCGCTCGGCCAGGTTTTCCTCCGGTAACTCCTCGCAACCGCAACGACCAGTGACTGCCGAAGCAGATTCACAGAGGTAGAGAGAGATCGCCGATTTCGACTTAGGGTAATCGAAACGTATAGAGATAAATGCACGACTGATGAGCCGATTGTAACTTTGAAGCGCAAGATAGGCAAATAAAGACACGACAAATGGATCGGTTTACACTCTAAATATAAGGATAAATAAAGACACGACTGAACGACAGGTTTATACTTTATATTGATAAAAAAAAAAAGAAGATGATACAAGTGAGAAAAAAAAATAGACAGATTAATTAAGCCTACTCCTAGAAAAGCAGTAAACTTGTATTTCTTTAGTTTCTTCTCATAGTGGAATATCTCTCTCGCTCTCTCGTGGACGTAAACACTTACCGAACAACATAAAAATTTTAATATTTTTATCGAAATTTTGAATTTTTCTATTGGTAGTGCATAACGGACCGTCCATCAAATTTTCAACCGTTCACAAATAAATTAAAAATGGAAAATTCAATCCTAGCCCTTTAAACTCCATGATTTGCATTTTTGATCCTCTTGATCTATTTTAATTAGTGCCGCAAATGGTTGCAGTTTCCATTTTACGATTGATGAACAACTTACGTTGAACCTTCATGCAAGCGAGCCGAATGATTAATTCAAAATGAGTTGTAATTAATTAAGAACGATAACCAACTTATAAAAAAGGCTAAATTACAGAAAACCCCCCTGTCATATCCCGCTTTTCCACTTTACCCCCCTGTCATTAAAAAGTCGACAATCTGCCCCCTCGTAATTACCGAATTGTATTTAGGGGGCAACGACGTTAACGGGAATGGTAAAATGACGAAAATGCCCTCCTTTTTTTTATTCTGAAGTTTTTTTTTTTTTTTTTATTCCGAAGTCTTTTTTTTTATTTTAAGGATATTTTCTAAGGGTATTTTGGGTATATGAAATTATATTTTCAAAAAAACTGACGGTCAACTGATGGCGGGGGGGTTAGTGCACAATTCGGTAATTACGAGGGGGCAGATTGTCGACTTTTTAATGACAGGGAGGTAAAGTGGAAAAGCGGGATATGACAGGAGGTTTTCTGTAATTTAGCCTATAAAAAATTAATTTGTTGAATATTAATTACACAAACCACGAATTAGAGATGCAATTAGGGTTCAATTTTTGTAAAATTAAAATTGGTTTTGACTTATAGTTAGATAAGCATGTAGAAGTCCTCCAAAGTACAAACAAATTAGTTTAAGAAAATTAACCGAGACTAAAGATAATTAGATGAGTAACACCTAAGATCAAGCAGGTGAAATCATAGGGCATGACACCCGCAGCTATCATAGGGCATGACACCCGCAGCTGACGCGATTTCAGCCAGAACGCACTTCATCAGTCACGATCGAGAATCACGCCCCATTACTTATAATGGCGAGTAATTTTCAGAATAAACGTTGCCGAGCAGGAACGGAGCCATATGGAGGCCCAAAGTGGCCATGGCTCTTCCAATATTTTTAAAATTATATAAAAATTTATTATTAAATTATTAAAAAATTAAAATAGTGTAAATTTTAGGGGCCAAAATATTTTTTTTTAAAAAAAAAATAATATTACCTTGTGGGCCACGGGATACAAATTTAATTGATTCCAACGTATTGTAATACTTACTAAATTTTAATACTTGATTTTTTGATATATCGTAATACTTGATTTGCAAAATTATATTATATCTTAATACTTAATTTTTTGACATAATTTTTTATAGATCTCTAAATTATTATTATTTTAATGATAAATGCAACTATACTCTATTCTTTTTTTAAAAAAAAATATTAAAAATTCAAAAGCTAATGAACAAAAAATTAATTATATATAATTTTTTTTATTAATATTTTTTAAAAAATTATTACATTTTGCATAATATATTTTTGGCCCCCCTAAAACTAAAATCCTGGCTTCGTCCCTGTTGTCGAGGATTACGCCATTACCTATAATGGCGAGCGTTTACTGGAAAAACCGTGGCAGAATAATGTCTACTACTTGGAATTTGGTGAATAACCCTGAGAGAAGTTCACACCAATATAAATGAGCAAATTTTTTTCTGAAAAATTTGTCCTGCTATCACGTAAGCCAGAGACCATTGCTTTTACTCTTCCTTTTATTCTCCGCACCTACTGCTTTCCTAAACTACTTTTACTGCTTTCTTTACAACTTTCCTAGCATAACATTTTAGCTTTCCTAGGAGTAGTCGTAACTCTGTAATCCCTGTAACCCATTCTACTTCAAGCAATACAAAGTGATTCGGTTCATTCGGCAGAGTTGTGTTTTTGAAGTTCCTTCAAGTTCGTGTTCGAGAGATCGTTTGGCTTCTTTAGGCCGAATTCAGTTTTGTGTTTGATTGATGAGAACCCGATTGAGCAGATCTCTCCTTAACCCGATCGCTTGATTCGAAGTACACTCTAGAGGGTTAACTCCGAGGCCGATCGTTGACCGGACGCAGTTAGCGGTCAGACTCTGATTCGACCACAACAAAGGGTATTAAACTCAATGAGTGCTCCAACCGTAGTGGGTGGAGATAAAGGAAGATCTTAGGAGGGTTTTGAGTCCAGTCTACGAACAATAGCTCTACTAGAATCCAAGAATTCAAGGGCGGGATCACCGATTACACTTTACATAGTAGGCTTGATGGTGTGTATCGCGTTTGAACAAAAGAAACATGTTCACGATTAAGTCCATGTACAAGATGCTTAATGACGGAGGGCTTAGAGACACAATGGTTTGAGAGGTCTAGAAGCTTAAAATACCTACAAAAGTAAAGGTCTTTACGTAGTTAGCCCTAAGGAAAAGCATCCCAACAAAAAATAGCATTATAAAAAGGGATAGGTCGAGAGATCATGCATGTGTACTTTACGGAGACGAGACTGATGTTGGCTATTTATTTATGGGTTAAAAATAGGTCCAACTCCTGCCCGTGACAATAGACCCAGGAGACTAATAAGTTGAGTTGAGTGAGCCCAATAAGTTGAGTTGGGCTGCGGTCCACAATAGACCTAACGGCAAGAGGCCCAACAATAGACCCAACGTCCAGGTGGGTTGAGTCCGGTCGAGACCTGTGGGCGCTGTGTCTGTACGCTTTAAGTGAATTGGTTGCGTATTTCTAATAGCTCGAGCTTTTGGGATTAATGGTTAGCGCCAACGATCCGACAACTGAGACGGATTAATGGTTAGCGCCAACGATCCGACAACTGAGACAGTTGACCACCTTCTAACGAGGTGTGTATGTTGTCAGTTTTTATGATACGAATGTCAGATTCTTTTCGAAATAGCTAAGGAAAAAGGAGACTCCCCAGAAAGTAGAAAAGCGACTAAATGTTTCAGCAACATGCTGACGAACAATCTAGTTGGAAAGAAATAATATAACTTTTAGACGATCGAGTTCGAATCCAATACTGATAGTAAAGAAGAACTAGGAGTATAGTGCTACCTTTTTCTCAAGAAACATTGCTAGCTTGATATATATACTTGTTGTACTTCTCTAATTATCAAAAGTACTTCTTTTGTAACACTAGAAAACTTTCCACATGACATAGGAGAAACTTAATTTGTAATGTAACCCATGCAGCATCATTTATCAAACACTATAATAGTAATTGTACTGAGAAAAATACAGTAAAGATAGTACTCAAATTGTATAGTATTTCCTCATGATAAGTAAATAATTAAGCTTTTGATTTTACCAACAGAGAAAACATGAACCATCCATTGATTGAGACATTGGAGAAAAACTTGGAGATCCAAATAACATTGCATGATCATTTAATCAATGCACAAGCTTAAATGGTCTCATCATCTCATTGTCTTCATGATCCAAAATCTACAAATTATTAAAACAAAAACAAAAACATATATAAGTTAATCAACAACATATAGATGTATTATTCAAAAATAGTGCAAAAAATATAGTTGTTTTGAAAATAATTTGTGATAACTAACGGTGATTAATGTAACATCTTAATTAGTTTCTAGTTCGGAATTTTGTGATTGTGAAAATCAAGTCCTCTTTTTAAACGTAAAATATGAGCTAACATAACGATAACGTGACGTTCTAATCACTATCATACACTATCATATTATCAACTTCTAGTGAAAAGGGTTGTATAGTTTGATATAATGAGAAAGATAATATATTATCGGCTTCTAACTGAAAATGCATGCAGTTATAATTATATGCATCTTGTTTGATTTGATATAGTAAAAAATATTATAACTATAAATAATATATTTGATTGAGAAGTGTATTTTTAAAATTTTATCACTATATATATATATATATATATATATATATATATATATATATATATATGGTAGGAAAGAAAATTATATTTTTTATTTAAAAAATAATTAAAAAGATAAGTTTATCTTTACTTAAAATTATTCTTTTCAACTGCTGTTATTCGACTTTCTATTAATTTCAACTACAGTAGTTGAATTCAAATGTATCAAATTAAATATCGAATTTGAATCTACATATAGTTACAACTGCAGTACAATTACAACTAATCAGTCCTTTAGAAAATTAGATAATTTTATACAACTCTCTGTAAATATATTGAATAGCAGATATATCTCTATAAAATTTAAGTTTTTATATTTATTTTTTTAAAAGTTCAATTATCTCCCATTTACTTTTTATCGAATATTGTCCAAATTGTTATAATTGTACAAAAATATCCTCCAAAAAATTCTCAAAAGGTGGTCATTTTCATTCTCCATTAAAAAAATAATAATTATTATTTTCTTCTCTCCAAAAAAAAAAAAAAAAAAAAAAAAAAAAAAAAAAAAAAAAAAAAAAAAAAAAATCTAATTCACCATTGTTGACCTACTCTATCTCACCTTTTTTTTTTTCTTTACTTATCTAGTACTTAACTTTTTCAATCATTTTCCTCCTAATTATGAAATTAGCATGAGATAGAGAAACAGGAAGAGATTGAAGTGTTTCCATAACTAAAATTTTGATTAAGAAAGTGAAAGTGGGAGGGCTCCCAACATTGGCTCGTCTTCAACTTAGGACTACATCTCAATAGAATTATAATATTAAAAAAAATAAAAAAATTAATTTATCTGAGCTATATTTGAAATCGTTAAAATTTTAAAAAATAAATATAAAAAATTAAATTTTATAAATATATAATATATTTATAAATAGCGGTATAAAAATTATTCTAGGAAAAAAAAAAAAAAAAAAAAAAAAAAAAAATATATATAAATAAATAAAAAAAATAAAAAAAAAGAGTGGCGAAGAAATAATTAAACTCACGTGGCAATGGTAAACGTAGCCGGGGTCGGCGGTGACATCAAACGGGTAGCGCTGCTGGGGCCCTCCGAGCGGCTTAAACCGGACCAGGATCTCGGTCACGAACCCGGGACGCATCTTGAACACGTTCTTCCAGCCGCGCTCCCACGCCGGAACCGCACGCCGCCCCCCGACAGCGTGGCGCCCCACGTGGCACCGCACCGCGTCGTTGGCCCTCATCATGCACTCCTTGAAGGCCTCCACGTCCACCAGCTCCCGCTGCTCCAGCACCACGAACACGCCCAGGTGGATGTGCAGCGGGTGATTATCGTCCGTCAGATTGATCACGCGCCAAATCTCGCTCGTCCCTTCCCGCGGCGTCTCCGTCACGGGATCGTCGTACGATTTGGCGTTCAGGTACAGGTGCGTCGGGTCCCCCGTGGCGCTCTCGTACTCGTACAACGTGATGTACCTCGTCCGCTCCGATTCCGCCACGTCGGCCGCGGGATACTGTATCAGCGCCCGCGGCACACGGGACGGGTCACGCTCACGCTCCCTCTGCCGTCGGATCACGAACTTCATCACCCGCCCGCTCAGCTCGTCCGTCGGATCCCCCGACGGGTACGGGTACGGCGCGTCGTTGAGGAGGATGATATCGTCGGATTTTGACTTCCCGAAGTCAACGACGACGTCGGCGAATTCGGAGGGGGATAGGAGGAAGCTTCTGGAAGCGGCGGGTCTCGGGAGGTACACCGAATCCGACGACACGTGGACGAACGGGAGGCCGTCGGATAGGGAGAGGTTGAAGAAGCGGGCGTTGCTGGCGTTGAGGATGCGGAGGCGGTAGCGGCGGCGACGGACGCGGAGGAAGGGCCAGGCCTTGCCGTTGACGACGACGGCGGGGCCGAAGTACTCGGGCTGCCACTGCGGGTGGATCGTCGGGTTGTCGCCGGTGGCGTTCATGTAGAGCGCGCCGTCGGTGCGGAACGCGCGATCGAAGATGACGATTTGGCGGTCGAATTCGCGCCCCGACGGTAGCCCCAGCACGGTCTCCTCGGGGCCGGTGACGCGGTACGTGCCGATCAGGCCGGCGAGGAGGTTTACTCGAGTCAAACCCATCGCATGATCATGATACCTATTGAATATAAAAATATAAAAACACCATTCTAAGTTGTAGTTTTGAACTTTAAGTTTAGGCGGGTAAATTGTAGTACGTACCAGAGATTGCCCGGGGGCTGGGCATTGGGGTAGAAGTAAGTAGGGGGAGAGAAGTGGTCGCCGGTGGAGGAGAAGGAGGAGGAGGAGGTGAACCAGGCGAGGGAGTTGCCGTCGGAGGGAGGGGGATTGATGCCGCCGTGGAGGTGGACGACGGTGGGGACGCCGGAGCGAGGGGAGGCGGTGGTGATGGTGGGGTCCCACGGGAGGAAGTGGCGGGAAGGGAGGTGGTTGGTCCAGGCGACGTAGGTGGGGACTCCCTGAAGGGCCTCGATGGTGGGGCCAGGGACGGTGGCAGTTTCTCTGGACGTGCCGTAGGCGAAAACTCGTGTGGGCGGGAGATCACGATGAAATTTCTATCCAAATTTTTTTAAAAAAAAAAAATTTAAATAACTGTTATAACGTACCTAATCAAATAAATAAAAACTGATTAGAGAAAGGAAATACTTTTTTACACCCTAAGAAGTGTACATTTTACATCCCACCCATTCAAGGATGAAATGAATTTTACTGTCATATCGAAATGACCAAATAAATAGAGTATCCATTATACATTTCATTTTGTAATGTATGTGTAGCATAAATGTTAGAGAAAACTCTATTATAAAATTGGGATAAAATTTTAAGTTTAGAATGTACGACTATACAAAAATTGCATAAAATAAAGCTTATAGATTGAATTATGCTCAAACTGACTCGAAATCCAAACTTTTCTAGTACGATCACATGGAAACTAAATTTAAATCCAAACAACTCAAAACTCAAACCTCCAAAACTTCAAATGGAAAATGGCCCGGATTAATATAAAGTTGGAAATCTACTGACTAAGATAAAGAAACACCCAAGAAAAATGATTTACACCCAAAAAAAAGATAAATCATTTTTTTTTTTATAAGAGAAGACAATTTTTTATTATTTTTATTATTTTTTATTTTTTTAGAGAGAAAGATAGCGCGCTATCTGCTTCATTCAACAAGAAAATAAACTAAACAACTTGAGTGAGACAGCTAGGTTAATTTCTCGAGGATGCAAGGAAAAAAAAATAAAAAATAAAAATAAAAAATTGAATATCAAGTACAGAACAGTCAACCCAGGTTCATCCAATGCGCCAATTCTCTTCTAACCCAGCTAATGGCGAAAAGAGGGTCAGTATTAGACTGTTGAAAAATAACGTTGTTTTTTATTTTCCGAAGAACCCATCAATTCGCTGACAAATAATTAAATATTTGTTCTCCTCTAGTAAGTAATCCCTCCCCTGCTGTCCATTTTTCCCACACCCCGCGAATGCTATCCCCTAACTCCTCAAACCCATCAGCCCCATCACTCGACCCGATAACGAATCGTAAATACACACATTTTAAGAACAAATGATTAGCTGTCTCAGTCACAGTACCGCAAAGATAAATTTTATTGAACTCCAAAAGCTACAACTGACGCCGTCAATTTAACCTACCGGTACATGGACAAATAAGACGAGTCAAACCCGGACAAAATAGGGCCAATTAAGGCCCAATTTATGTGATTCAAAATAGGGTTCGAATAAACTATCATAAGTTATGGTCTTTGTTACTGACCGTTCTTAGTACAAATAGTAAAGGGATTGGTGATTAATATCCGAGATTTCGAATTTGAAGCCTAGTTGCTTTACATTTTTAGCTAAGTTTATTTTTTAAAAAATAAGGGCCAATTAGCCTTATAATTCAACATTTTTTGGGGCCAAATTCTATCATTTTAGCTTTCGAATAGTCAATTTTAATTATTATTTACTATTTTAGAAAAATTTTATCATTTTTTATTTTATCTTTTTTTGAATCCAAATTGGGCTAGTGATTTTGCCTTTATCCTAGTTTGATTATTAGTACTATCTCACACACTAGGATTTCGGTGTTAACCATGTTTAAAAAAGATGTATAGAACAAACGCAGAGTCCTAAAAGTTTACATAATTTTAACTTTTGGAGTTAAATAAATTTACATTTTCTTATAAAAAATTATTTACTCCGCTCTCATTTTCTTATAAACTATTGTCATCGATTTGACATAATGGTATATGAAAAAAGGATATATATAAGTATATATCTCTTTAGGGTGTTTATCTTACACTCCATCTTACTCTGGTATGGAGTAAATTTCATTCGTCACTCGATGTGACGAGTAAAATAATACTCATTCCAGAATGAAATAGGGTGTAGGATATACATCCCTAAAAGGTGCCTAGCATCCCTCATAAAAAAACTAAGCGTATGAATCTAAATGAAATAGAGCCAATTAAGACCTGATTGATTTGATTCAGATTAGGGCCAGATTAAACTGTCATAATTTTAAGTTCGATCTTTATTTTGTGATGTACAATTTCAATTCAGAATCAACTTTTTCTAGTCAGATCCCTGAGAGCCAAGTAGCTTTGCAATATTTCAATGACATTTTTGGGTCAAAATTTCATTATTTTGACATTTGGATCATTATATAATTAGTGTAGTAACCCGCACGATGCAACGTGTAGATACACTCTATCATATATATATATATATATATTTCTCCTTCTAATATATATATGTTTTAAGAGATAATCTATTGTTTTTATCTTACAAAATATTAAGTTTTGCTTTGTTTTCAGTTTCTTTTTGTAAGAAGAATTTTAATGTAATAGAAGATCAACAGTCAAACGGGAGGAGACGAACAAATACGAAAGAAAAATTAGTGTAGAAGGAAAAGAATTTGGAATAGAAAGGATTCAAATTAATTATGATCTTAAGATAGAAGGAAAATCAATAATAAAGCGGCATGGGGACGAGGTAGAAAGAAAAATTAGTTTAATGTGGAAACATTGTTACGTAGGTCTCAGGGTCCTAAAATTAAGTAAATCACGCCATGTTTATTTTATTATTGGAGATTAATTAATAGTATGTTATAGATTATTTTTACTGCTTTAGAACAGTTTTTTTCTCTTTCATTTTTGCTCTTTTTGAATCTGAATTGGGATGGTGGTTTTGTGTTTATCCTAGTTTGATTAGTACTATCACACACTAAAAGATTTCATTTTTTACCATTTTTAACTAGTTTTTATAAGACAGTGACCCTAGGGTTTATATAACTGTAGTTTTTGAAGTTTAATAAAATTTATTTTTCTCAATAAAAAGTATTCGCTCGTTTCACTCATCCTTGTGTTCCTTCATCTTAATTACGCAGTATATATATATACACTCCTAATTCTAACAGTATTTGGAAAGACAGGATCAGGCCAAATGCGAACAAAATAGAGCCAATTAAGGCCCGATTGATGCAATTTAAATTAGGGTTTAATTATATGGCAATAATTTTGAAATTTAAATTTATATTATTAATTTTTAATAAAATTTTTATTTTCATCCGTTTATTTTAAGACTACTTGTCTACTAAACAAACGAAATAAAAAATTATAAAATTCGATTTCTAGATAGTTCTGATACTGTAAATCATGTCTAACATAACTGATCGTCGAATTGAATGTATAATCATAAAAATTAACTTACAATCATGAAAATCTTCGAACTTTCAAAAACACAAAATCCTAATTCTCTCTCTCTCTCTCTCTCTCTCTCTCTCTCTCTCTCTCTCTCTCTCTCTATATATATATATATATATATATATATATATATATATTTGAGAAAAAGATAGCAAGCTATCCGCTTCATTCAATAGGAACATAAACTAGGCAACAAGAGTGAGACAGTGCGGGCTCTAAAAAAATATAAAAATAAAAAAAATAAAAAACGTGACAGCGTAGAGGGGAGCGGAGTTAGCACTCTTCTATCCCAAGTCCGCCCACTGCGCTAGCACACTTCTAACCCACGTGACAACGTAGAGGGGATCGGAGTTAGACTGCCGAAATATAACCTTATTTCTAATTTTTCAAAACACCAACTAGTTTGCAGATAGATAGGTTAAGGCCTTAGCCACCTCCAACGGTCTATCCCCACCCGACCAAGCCTCTCACGCCCCTCTAACATTGGCGCCCAACTCCTGGAAACCAACGTCCCCATCCCCCATCCCGATAACGAAATGTGAGAACACACATCTAGTGAACAGGTGGTCGGCTGTCTTGCCTAGGGAACCGCAAAGCACACATATATTGTTTTCTGTTCAACCCCTTTTTTCAAAATTATCTATCGTAAGAAGTCGATTCTTTAAAGTGAGCCGGATAAAAATCTTGACTTTAGACGACATACGCAGCCTCCACAAGCAGGAGGCGGTGGAGTCTAAAAGTCCCCCGTTGTTAAAGAGCATGTAGGTCGACTTGACGGTAAAAATACCATTTTCATGCCACCTCCATACTACTCTGTCGCTCCTATTCCCCAGCGTTGTAGCACCCACAAGATCTTTCAAATTTTGCACGAGATCCATACCCCTCTGATCCCTCGTACCAGCCCCTCTTAAAATTTTTCGTCACTTCCATTTGTTGTTATCAAAGTACTCACAGATTTTGATTAAATTCCTCACAACTCCGCTATATAGCTCAGGAAAGAGAGATTGCAAGGCCATCTCTCCACACCATCTGTCAGTCCAAAAATTAATAGTACTACCATCACCTATCAGGTATGAAACTCCTCCTCTAAAGACCTCCCTGATACTGAGGACATTCCTCCACCATTGTGAGGCTGGCCTAAAGGAGCTCCCTCCCACAACGGCTTTCTATTCCCGTAATACAGACCACGGATCAGTTTGTTCCATTGTAAGTTGGTTGCCGTACAAAACCTCCACCACCATTGGCAGAGTAAAGCCACGTTCATAACGCGCAAGCCCAGAATGCGCAAACCCCCTTCTAGCCTATTCCTATACACGTTATCCCAAGCAATAAGCCGTCTCCATCCGTGAGATCACGAGGTGCTAGCCTAGAAAAAATCCCTTCTAAGAGCCTCGATGCGTTTAGTGACCCATTTTGGAGCCTTGAAGATGCAGAAGTGGTAAAGGAGCATATTGGTGAGAACTGCATTAATAAGAGTGATCCTACCGCCTCTTGAAAGCAGCTTAGCTTGCCACCCCTCAATTCTTCTTTGAATCTTCTCGATAACCCCTCTCCACACCTCCTTCCTAAGGCTCTTAATGGACAAGGGCAAACCGAGGTATCTCGTCAGGAACGCTAGCTCCCACTTTGCACTCCAAAATATTCGCAAGTTTGCTCCCCTTGTTCAAATGCCTGCCAGTGTAGAACAGCTCCGTTTTCTCTTTGTTCACTTTGAGGCCGGAAGCCCATTCAAACAGGTGCCAAATGAATTTCAAATTCCGAAGTTGTTTCTTCCGGGCTTCACAGAAGGAAAAAGTATCATCTGCGTATTATATAAGTGAGATTCTACAATCCTCAAACGGGCCGAGCCCCCTCAGGAGCTTGTTTCTAACCGCCTCATCAGTCAGTTGCGTAAGGCCCTCCACCACCATTAGGAACAGATATGGAGATAGGGGATCCCCTTGCCTCACCCCTCGCTTAGTCTTGATCCAATTAGTGGCCTCACCGTTTACAAGCACCGCCACCTTAGCATTTTGGATACATTGCTGTATTCACACCACAAAGCATTGAAACCCCACCGCTCCATAATTTTCCTTAGGAACGACCAATTGAGTCTATCAAACGCTTTTTCGAAGTCAACTTTCACTCCGACTCCCTCAAAATTAGCTCGGCTGCTCCAACCAAATAGCTCGCTAGCCGTCGCGAAAGCGTCAGAGATATTTCTCCCCTTTAGGAAAGCAGATTGGGACTGTGATATTAGATTTTGTAGGACCGATGCTAGCCTGTTAGCTAGGACCTTGAAAATAATCTTGTGTATCCCGTTAAGGAGGCTAATTGGCCGAAAATCGCTCGCCTCCTGAGGTCTTTCTTTTTTTTTTGTATAAGGCAGATGTAAGAGTAGTCGATTAGCCCCATGCAAATATACCCTCGTGCAGCTCCTGGAAGGTTTTTCCAATGTCCTCCTTCAATGCATCCCAAAAAACTTGGTAGAAACTTAGGGGGAAACCATCGGACCCCGAGGCTTTGTCCCTCCGAAGTTGGAAAATCGCTACTTTAATCTCGTCCAAGGAGAAAGGTGTAATCAGATTCTCTTGATTCGTATCTGCCACCCGTGGCGAAACAGAGCGCTCCAGTCCCTGAAAGTCGTCGTTCCGTTGTCAGCGGAAGCAAACAGCTCTCCAAACTTCCGGGCGAAGTAAGACATCTTATCCACGTTCCTACTGTAAATTCTATCATCTTCTTCGATTGTGCCTATCTGATTGGAGCGTTTTCTACCATTTGCGAAAGTGTGAAAGAATTTAGTATTCCTATTCCCCTCCTTCAGCCAACTATGCTTAGCTCGAGCTTTCCAGTGTATATATATATTAGGTTTAAGTTTTTGGGTTGGATAGTATATGTATATGTACAAAAAATAAAAAGGTCTATATTTTATACTGAACCTTAAAACCTAATAAATTTTAATAGATATGTCACATCTTTAAACTTAGAGCAATGCTATTTGTACATCTGAAATTGTGTATACGATACACAGTCTATCCATCATTGGATAGGAACTTCTTTACTAATCACTTCGAAATGACTAGTAAAATTCACCCCATTCAAAGTCATTAGTAAAATTCACTCCATTCAAGAATAAAATGAAGTGTAAGATATACAAACAATTTCGGATGTACAAAAAATATTTTTTTAAAACTTAAGATAAATTACATGTTGGGTCCTCAAGCTAAGGGACACATCACACTTTAGTTTTCAAACTTTAATTTATTATAATTTATAGCTCAAATATTTATATTTACTGTAATCAAGTCTAATAATTTAACTTAGTTGATTAAATTTTAATATATTATTAATATAAAAGTGATATGATATTTTAATTATTAGTATATCATAAATAACAATACTGCTAAATCACATCTACATTAGTAACAGGCATATCAATATTAATTTAATCAACTAAATTAAATTATAAAACTTTATTACAATCATTCTGAAAATTCAAATAAAAAATAATATTTTAAAACTTGAATCGAATAGCTATCTAAAAATATTACTGCATCAAGAATCACTGAGTTCAAATGGAGCGTCCATCACTAATTGAACTAGTGAGATGGCCTTAACATCATAAATATTTAAGTATTGTTATATATATATATATATATATATATATATATATATATATATATATATATATTAGGAGTGTGTAACGTTTTTAATAGTCTCACATTGGATCTGGATGAAATTATGATTGAATTTATATAAGATATAAATATTAGTAATAATAATTGGGTTTAAGTATTTTGGACTGTGATTTGGACCCAACGAGTTATTATTGCTAGTGGGCCGGGTCGTTACATTTGGTATTATAGCCAATAACCAGTCGAAACTGTGTGATGAGTCTCGGCTGAGTCTGAATCCAGATGACAGAGCTAGCAAGACAAGTCTCACATCTTCTGGTGATCTTGGGCTGCTGTGTAGCCCGTGGTTTACGCCCAACGAGTTATGCTAGTGGGCCGGATCGTTACACTATATATATATATATATATATATATATATATATATATATATATTATTTTAGTGTCATATTTAATAATAAAATACTAATTTCTAAATCAAATTAAGTAGATATTAGTTTTCAATTTTTACGTTTTATAAGAGTAATTTGTACTAATAAAAAATAAAATCAGCTAAGTTGATTTTAAGTCGTTGAATTTTAATATAACTTGATAAAAAATAATAATCAGTTTGATTAAAATCTGACCGATTCACTAGTTTGATAGTTGAATCGTCGATTTGAATAGTCAAAATAGTTTTTTGACTTATCAGATTCAAAAAATTGAACGGAATCGCTTTACAGATTAAGCCACAGTTGAGTCAAATAAATTATTAACCAAAAAAATATAAAAAAATAATTTTAATTTGAAGAATAAAATATCACGAGACTAGGGATGT
This sequence comes from Tillandsia fasciculata, assembly GCA_029168755.2. Classification (NCBI taxonomy): domain Eukaryota; kingdom Viridiplantae; phylum Streptophyta; class Magnoliopsida; order Poales; family Bromeliaceae; genus Tillandsia; species Tillandsia fasciculata. Next base: position 21,158,343 of record CM054941.1, read on the forward strand.
TAATAAATATAGATAATCGAAATTTTATCGGAGTCTCGACCCGAACATAGCAGAGTGACCCGATACAAAACATATACAGTTTCAAATACAAATATAAAAACCGAAAATTCACATATTCGAATGCGGATATAGATTTTGTACCCAAACCGAATTGAGTTATATATTATTATATTTAAATTTATATTTTAAAATTTTAAATTTAATACAATATATTTTAAAATATAATTAAAAAAAGTAATTATTTGAGATTTTGATTTTCAAATTCGAGTTTAGGTTTCGAATTTTATTTTTAAAATCCTTGAGATGCGGGTTTGGATTTAGATTTCATGTTCTGAATTTGATAGTCAAATTCAAATTTTTAAAAATCCAACTCGAATTTAACCCCCCTTTATTCCTTAAAAAAAAATTTCTAATTAATTATTCAGTTTGTTTATGCAATAACTAATTAACTATTAATATTTTGACTAATTTAATTATTTTATTAACTAATTATTTAAGTATTAAATAATTAACTAATTAATTTTTTTATTAAATTATTTATTATTAATTAAATTATTAATTAATAGTGTTTATTGTTAATTAATTTATTTCAAAAGTTATATTTATACTTGTGACAATCCTAAATTTTGAAATAATTCTATATATAAAATATAATAAGGTTAAATTTTTTAATATTTTTTATAGTTGATAGACCGAAGAGATTAAAAGGACTAAGCGTTTTAGAGCTAGAGTAGTTCTAGAATGAATGACCCTCTCAGAAATATTAAAGTCAATCACTATCCGAAAGTGTGAGTGAGTTTCGGTTGAATTAGGGTACCTATATATAAGAGTTGAGTTTCGGCAAAGTTAGGGTACCTATATATAAGATAGGGTTAATTTTATACAGATTCCTGTAAATATATCAAATAACACATATATTCGTAGAAAAATTTTTATATTTATCCTTTCAAAATTTTCAGATTTTCGGCTCACCCACAATTTATTAGTCTCTTGTACCTATTGTCACGAGGCAGGAAGTTGAACTTGGGTTAATTTTATACAGATTCCTGTAAATATATCGAATAGCACGTATATTCGTAGGAAATTCAACTTTTCATATTTATCCTTTCAAAATTGTCAGATTTTCCAACTCAATTTATTAGTCTCTTGGACCTATTGTCACGAGGCAGAAAGTTGAACCTATTTTTAACCTATAAATAAATAGTCAATTTATTAGTCTCTTGGACCTATTGTCATAAGGCAGAAAGTTGAACCTATTTTTAACCTATAAATAAATAGTCAATAATCCCCCCAGCACATGCATGATCTTGTGAGTCCACTGGCTCTGATACCACTTGTCGGATCATTGGCGCTAACCATTAATCTCAAAAGTAAGTTATTTATATATATACCTACCGTTAATGTTTGTTAGAAAAATATAGTTAAACATAGGTTAAATACTTAATTTAGATTAGTGAGTGAAGTAAATTTACATTTTTACCTTTTTTTTAGATATTATATATAATAATAGGTATATTTTTTTAACAGTTAAAATATTTAGAAAGACATATATATTTGTAATGATAAAATTAACATTTTACATATATTCGATTAAAAAATAAATAGTAAGCAAACGATAACAAACCAGAGTAATATATATGAACAGACATTTTACTTATATTTGATATGTTTACAAAATTTGCATAAAATTAACCCTATAAGATAAATGTGAGAAAAATTTCAGCTGAATTAGAATACTTATATATAAGATATAATATAACTAAACTTTTTAAATCAGCTATACTATTTATAATATTTTGAATAATAATTAAACTCTTTAAATTAAAAGCGTTAAATATATTAAAATTAAAATAATTTTTAAATAAATAATCTTTTTTTAAAAACAAAGGTTACAATACTAAAAGTAATAAAAATTTTATTTAATTTCAAACGAAACGGTCCTTAAACTTTAGACTAGACCCAAATTCTTCCGACAAAAAACCGCCCACAAGTGGCAGAATCTTTTGCTGACAGCTTTTTCTGTGGGCAGCAGGGCCGTTCCTTGACGATCCAAAAAGGCTTGTAGTGCTTTTTAATTGTTCTGATTATTTATTTATAAATTAAAGTAAATTTAATTTTTTTTTTGTGACAATAGATTTAAGAAATTAATAAGTTGAGTTGGATAAGTCCAATAAATTGAGTGGGGCTGCGATCCATAATAAACCTAATGGTAAGAGGCCCAACAATAGACTTAATATCTAAATGGGTTGAGTCCGATCGAGATCCGTGTGCACTATATTTATACGCTTTAAATAAATTAATTACGTATTTCTAATAGCTCAAGCTTTCATCCAGATAATATACTTTCATCCAATTTTTTTAGACAAATTCATGCGTGTGATCCACACAACAGGATATTTAGTAAGTTTATATATATATATATATATATATATATATATATATATATATATATATATATATAAAAGAGAGTTGAGAATGTCTACTTTCTATTACTAGCTACTGTCCATTGCCGTCCGTTTAGAACCGACTTCTTCGTCAGTCCCCACGCATTTTCGACTGGTGATCGATTCTGATATCAAATATAACGAATCGACCCACTAATAATAATAATTTATTAGATCCAAACTACATATCCAAAATACTTAAACTCAATTATTATTACTAGTGTTCATTCTCTCTTATATACTCAATCACAATTTCATTTCCATCCGATGTGTAACTATTGGGGTGTCACATGTTGCCAGCAACTTATTTTTTATGATAAAGCTTCTAAATCAACCATCGGCACCATTGAACATAATTTAGATCATCGGAAGTATATAGAAATTAAATTTCAATTTTTTTCGACATTAGCAACCTAATGATCAAATAGTTACAAAATTTATAATTTTAATGATAGATATGAGTCTTTTACTCGTTTAACAGTATAAAAAAAATTTAAATCAATTAAATTTTGGTTAGAAAATTTATTTAAAATAAAATCTATACTCTCAATCTTAATTATAAGACTCTAATTATTATTTTTTGAAGAATATTTATTTTCAGCCGTTTATTTTTGTATCTACTTAATCCGGTAAGAAAAAAATATAAAAATAAATAAAATTTAATTTTTAAATAGTTTAAATTATCTAGATCATATTTAACGATGCCGATCGTCGCTTTGAAAGCTCTATTATTGTAAACAAATGGATGACAATAGAGTTCGTTTGCTACTGATAGTACTATATAAAAATACTGTGATAATTGTGCAGTATATAATAAAAAGGGTCATATTAAATAACTTCAATTGTTGATTTTTTTTTTTTTAGAATTAGAAAATTCAAAAGTTGACTGAAAATCTTACGAGGAATTCAGGTAAGAATTTAGACAAAATTTTTTATATTTTTTAGTATTAAAAAATACAAGCTTTTAGATTAAGAGAATATAAATTTTAAATTTGGGTTTGGTGCAAATTGATTTTTCTTTTGATTAGCACGCATTTTGATGAGACGAGGATGATAATAGTTTTTTTAAAAAATACAAGAATTAAAAGAAAGTTGCATCAATTTTTTTAAAAAAATTTATATTTACAAAAAATTAAAATAAAAAGGACAATAAAAATGTCAAACAAAATGACTTAATTTTTTTTTTTCTTAAGCTTCTTTTATTTTTATCTAAAAAGTTAAAACTACTTTTTCTTTTTTGAAAAATTAGGAGTTTAAGCCTCCAACTACTACATAATCATTTTTACTCGACAAATTTTTTTTTATAATTTAAATAATTTGATGGCTCTTCAGATATAATTTAATAAATTTATAGTTTCGTAAATCGGATAAAATAATTCGTCAGATCAGAATAAGTGATAGTTGAGACGTACCCAAGTGGTGTCGTACATGCCGATGGTGAGATTACCGGGGATCGGAGCGCCGCCGGCGTCGAAAAGGAAGCCTTGGAGCTTGGGCATGTCCGGCAGCTCGTCCACAAACATCTCTAGCTTGCTAAGCCTGTACAGACTATTTTTCTCCTCACTTACAACATCACATACTACTACTACTGCTACTCCCTCCATTAGTATTGTTACTATTGTTACTAATACTGCTGCAGCTACTAATTGTATTGGTTGCAGTGAAACATGAGAAGGAAGAGGCTTCTTCTCAGACATCTTATGCTCTCTCTCTCTCTCCACCATCTTATAGTGTGTATATATATATATATATATATATATATATATATATATATATATATAAAGAGAGAGAGAGAGAGAAAAGACAAAAAGGTGTATAGACATATGCTTGTACATTCAAAAATTCATTCAATTTAATTTTTTTTTATTTTTAAATATTAAAATAAAAAAATAGGTTATTGTATAGAGATTCTTAAAAATATATCGAATAACAAATATATTTCTACAAAATTCAACTTTATATATAATATATATTATATTATATATATATATATATATATATAATATTATATATATATATATAAGAGAAAGAAAGAGGGGAAAGACAAAAAAGGTGAATAGACATGTGCTTGTACATTCAAAAATTCATTCCATTTAATTTTTTTTTTATTTTTAAATATTAAAATAAAAAAATAAGGCTATTGTACACAGATTTTTGAAAATATATGGAATAACAAATATATCTCTACAAAATTCAACTTTATATATATATATATACACTATAAGATGGTGGAGAGAGAGAGAGAGAGAGGGGAAAGACAAAAAGGTGAATACACATGTGCTTGTACATTCAAAAATTAATTCACAGATTTAATTTTTTTTTTAATTTTTAAATATTAAAATAGAAAAAATAGGGTTAATTATATACATACTCTTGAAAATATAATATATTCATACAAAATTCAACTTTTCATATTTATTCATTCAAAAATCTAATGTTATTCATATATATCCCTACCGTCTGTTTCTGTTAGAAAAATCTAGTTAATCATAAATTAAATGCTTAACTTTGCTTAGATAAAATAATAATTTTTTTTTTTTTATCATTTTAATTTTATAGACTTTTAGAGAGATATATTTGTAAGGACAAAATATATATTTTACCTATATTATGGTAAAAAATAAACGGTAATAAACCAGAGGGATATATATAAATAACTTAGAATTTTTAAAAAGATAAATATAAACCAGAGGGATATATATATATAAATAGCTTAGGATGTTTAAAAAAATAAATATGAAAAGTTGAATTTTGTAGGGATATATTTGCTATTCGATATGTTTTCAGGGACCTTTATGCAATTAATCCAAAAAAAATACGATAAATTTAGTGTCAAAAAAAATAAAACTAATACAGACTTTTTTACTTTTTCATTCACTTTCTAAAACTTATATTTTATTTCTTTAAAAGTTTAAATTGATGCACTTACTCTTGGGGTTCCATCACTATTCTGTCTCTTTTATATAATCTATACCGAAAATATTTTTTTAAAATAACGTGAATATATTAAAAAATTATGTTTTTTTCTAGAATAAGTATAAGGATAATTTTGTCATTTCGTCGATCATCTCCATTAACGCGGCAACCCATCTGAAATTATTTCTAAATTTTTAAGGGACAATATATAGATTTTAAAAGTACGGAGGAAAAATAAAAAAGCGAGTATTTACATGAATTTTTTTTGTAGTTAATTTAGCCAGAAAATTTTGTAGAGAAAATATAAAATTTATTACTATTGGATATTTTGAAATGAGTAGTGATTATTACTATTGCTATAGTAGATCGCTTAGAAGCGCACTGTGATACATGTTATTCATAATATTGTTCTTATATATTATTAATATATTGACGTCACGTTGCAAAGAAATTGATTGGTCGACGTACGCTCATCTTATACTGACTATAATATATCGTCTTGCTGATTAAATATGATAATTTTATTTTTTATTAATTATTAAATATTCTAATTATATTTGTTAAAAAATAACTAAAGTAACAAAATATTAATTAAGTAAAGTTACCTAGTTTTTTTAAAAAAAAAAAAAGAAAAAACAGAACTAAGAAAGTTAGAGAAAAAAAATATTGAGGGGCCATTTTAAAATAAGGATATAGTTGAGGGGCCTTCCCATGCCTTTTTATTAAGAAAAAATCAAGGGTGAATATATAAAAGTGGGGAAATGAAATTAGTGAGAGATGATTGGGACTGAGGTTTTGTAGTGGGAGGCGTGAAGAACAAAGTTGGTGGGCGTCGCTTTTGAGAGCTCTTTTGTTGTTTTTTTTTTCTGAGTTTTTGATTTTTTTTAAATACTTTTTGTTTTATTTTGGGAGGGGGCTCCTGCAGATGCCTTTTGATCCGGTCTTTAATTTGAATTTTCTTTTTTTAAAAAAATAACATATTACTTATTTCGTTTATTTTGACATAAATTTAGTTAAAAATATAAAATAATTAAATTTTAAACTCAAAATTTTGAGTATTAATCATTAAATTTTTTATCATTTGTTCTAGAAACGATTGGTTATATCATGGAAAAGATAATAACGTATGAAATTAATCTGAAATGGAGTTAGCATATTAGCCCAACTATATAGAATTATAGTAAACTATTAGTACTAAGTCATTAGTATTATTATATTTTCGACCTTTAAATGAAAAAAAATACGGTTAGAATAATAGTGGTCTTGTAGAATTTAGTGAGTGGTTGGTGGATCAATGGCTTGGTACTATTAATAATATTCCAGCCCTTTTCTCTCTCTCTCTCTCTCTCTCTATATATATATATATATATAGAGAGAGAGAGAGAGAGAGAAAGAGACAATTCATGCTTGTGAATTTTTTACCATTGAATTTGTATTGAGATTAGTACTTTTGTAAAGTAAACTAAAGAGAGAGAGAAAGATAAAGTAAAAAAGTACAAATTTCAATACAAATTCAATGGTAAAAAATTCACAAGTATGAATTGTCTTGTGCTTTTGAAAGCACATAAACTCTACTATATATATATATATATATATATATATATATATATATATATATATATATGGTTCGGCTACTATACTCTTATGAGTAAAATTTTTTTATACTCATAAATTTTCATCCCTTGGATGAAAGAATGTGCGGTACGATTAGGATTTTAGTTCCTAAGATTTTTACTATTTTTCCAACAACCTAGTAAACTCTAGGGAGACCACTATCATCCTAACCGCACATTCCTTCATCCAAGGGTAAAAAAGTTATGAGTATAAAGGGATTTATACTCATAAGAGTATAGTAGCCTTACGCTATATATATATAATGAGACTATTATACTATTAATAGTACCAAGCACTTAGTATTATTGAGATTTCGAATGAAGGAATGTGCGGTTAGGATGATAGTGATATCGTAGGATTTAGTGAGTTATTGGTGAAATAGTACCCTAGGGAACCACTATAATTTTACTCGTACATTCCATCATCCAAGAGCATATATATATATATATATATATATATGCTAGGCTGAAATACTATTAATAGCATCAGATCATTGGTGCTAGGCTGAAATACTATTAATAGCATCAGGTCATTGGTGCTATTAAATTTTTAACTATTGGATTAAAAGATGTGTGGTTTAGATGATAGTGTGTCCCTTGGGTTTAATGGATGATTGGAAAAATAGTAAAATCTAACAGATGAAAATGATTAAAGAGTTTGATCTAAGGGTAGAAAACTTGATAGCACCAAATGCTTGGTGCTATCGATAGTATAGTAGCCGAACTCTCTCTCTCTCTCTCTCTCTATATATATACACACACACACACATTTCAACATTTTTTATTAGAATCATAGAAAATATATTATAACTAACTTATTGCAATATACTAAATACAATATTACGTACTGAAATGACATGATATTTTTTTATCATACTTTTTTACCGTATTTTCACTTGTTAAGATTTGGTAGATTTATACTTGAATTTAGTTGAATTAAAATTAATATTTAAATGATACGGCTTAGTCATGTCCATACTATCCGTTAGCGTGGCTAAGGTATCCATAATTTTGAATGCACCTAGTGTATGGATGTAAAATGAAGTGTGCGGCTTTTATAACCGTGGCTCATTGGTATACTTTGTGCACGGATGCACATAGGATGAAAGAGAAGTCATCTATGTCTATAGAAGACGAGAGAATGGTGTAAGAGATTCAAAAAAAAGAGTTTGGGTTGAAACTACTCTATATAGAAGAGGCGTAAAGTGTAAATCTTTTTTTAGTTAATGAATTTTATTTCATCCATATTTTCTGGTTTAAATTTTTTCTCTTTTATGATTGTATTTAGTTATTTCTCTCTTTTATGGTTGTATTAGTTGTTTTTTACTAATGAGACTTGTTTATAGTAAAAATTCGATTTAATACTTTCGTTTCAAAATTTCATCAACCAGTATCGAAGCGAATACCGGATCAATAGTCATCGGTATCGAAACGAGTTACGGATTCTCAAATCTCATATCAAGTTGAGTACCGAATTCCCCCTTGGTGTTTTTTGAATTTGATTTTGTCGTTTGGTTTGGCTCTTAAAATGGTTTCTTTTCTCCAAACTAAGAGCTAGAAGTTGAGTATGTAACAACAAAAACTTTAGAGTGTATGGTGGTATCTCATTTTAGAGATACAAATGGATTCTGATCGGTGAAAATTTCATTCTGATTTCCTTTAAATAAGACAATAAATAAGAATCAAAAATAATAAAAAAAATAACTCATCATGAATCTATCCTGATCCACTAAGAAATAGAGTGGAAAGCGGCCAAGCGGGTGACCCTTTCTTCCTTAATTTATTTTGATCAGTCAAAACTCTGCTCCTGTCTCAGCTCGCTTGAAATTGAATAGTAAATAAAAACAAAAAATAGAATAAAATTTAATCCACTCAGAATTCGCTCTAAAGGTGGGGAGCCACTCCCAACCTTGGATCTATCCTATTTGTATCTCTACCCTCGCCAAAGGCTCATCCAAAGTTTATTCAATTATTATTTTTTAAATTTTAGGATCTATTTGGAAAACCTTCAAAATAGTGTTTAAGATCATTTTACTCTATTTTATAAAAAGTCTTATTTTTTTATTATTTGACCCGTTTGGATACCTCAACAATCTAAAAAGATAATAACATAATTTTGGTGTTTCGGAGTATATTTGAGGAAAAAAAAAAAAAAAAAAAAAAAAGAAAAAAAGCTAACACTAGCTGAATTATATTTTTCATTTCCGCGTACGACTTCTGCCCTCTTTCGCATTTCATCCCTCTTTATAAATTTAAATTTTAAAATTTAAAATTTAAAATTTAAAATTTAAAATTTAAAAATTTAAAATTTAAAAATTTAAAATTTAAAAATTTAAAATTTAAATTTAAAATTTAAAATTTAAAATTTGAAATTTATAAAATAAAAATTTAAATTTAAATTTAAATTTTAAATTTTGAAATTTAAAATTCTAAATTGTAAAATTAAAATTTATTATATTAAAATTAAAATTAAATTTATAATTTTAAAATTAAATTTATTATTTGAAAATAATAAAAATTTATGTTTAAAATTTAAAATTAATATTATAAAATTTTAAATTTTAAATTTTAAATTTTAAAATTTTAAATTTTAAATTTTAAATTTAATTTAAATGACTATTTCACAATTATAAATTTGTTTTTATAAAAAACTATCTTTTTATTTCTCTCCTCGCTTTCGTCGTGGCACGTGCAGCGTATTTCATTTTTGCCGCGGCCGAAGGCCTCCCCTTCCACGTTATCGTTGCCGTTATAGATCTGGCAGTCGCAATGGATAAGGAGAAGACAATCAAAAAATTTTACGAAAATCAATATTAAAATACAAATAATATGTATAATTAGGGGTAAAAAAATTATTTAATCTTTACTAAATGTTGTGGGTTTTTTTAAAATTCATGATTATCTAAATTTAGTAAAATAACGATATAACTTAAATTTGGTAGGAATATACTTATTATTTAATATTTTTATAAAGAGTAATATATAATTATTCTAATTTTTTAATAGTACTATGTAAATAATATTTAATCAAAGAACTACATATTTAATCCAACAACATAACTCCTTTTACCAACATAATACATAAAAATTCTAATGAAAAAAAAAAAAAAAATCTGTTTGTAAACTTCAAAAGAAGAATGTAAATCTTATTCTTTTAATTCTGAACTTTACGAAAATTTTAATAAATTTTATTAAAAAAAATTTAATGTGATAAGTACAAAACGATTATTCTTGAATAAAGAGATTTTAAGATGCAGACCCCTAAATTAATTTTTTAATTAAATTTTCTCAAATTTAATAATATTTATTACTTTTTAATATATACAATTACGTCAATTAATGATTAATAATAATTAATTAATAAAGTCATTAAAGTGATAAAATTTTGAGCTTAAAAGAGGGAGCTATTTCATAATTGTTTATTATTTGAAGAGGTCCCCACACATTTTTACCAAATAAAAAAGTACATTTAAAATAAAGTTTTTTTTAATAATATTTTTTTGAGATGAAAATTAAAAAAAAAAAAATTACAAATAAAAAAGGTGATGGGATCACATGCTGATGTTTTGTCGCGCACATATTAATTCCATCCCTATGCATAAGCTACGTGATTCTCTGTTGGGACGTTTGTACCCGTTGCTACAACCATGCCACGTGGCATATCTTAATTGGATCTTCAAATTTATTATTTGCTCCTAACTTATGTTAAAGAACCGCAACTCGTTGTCTCGTCATTCAGATTGGCTATATATTTCAGGTTAAAAATAAATTCAATTTAATTTATGTTCTGTGAGAATAAATTCAGATTGGCTATTTATTCTAGGGTTAAAAACAAATTCAACTTAATTTATGTTATGTAATAATAGATTCAGAAAATTAATAAATTAAGTTGGATAAGTCTAATAAGTTGAGTGAGACTGTAGTTCACAATAGACCTAACGATAAGAGACTCAATAATAGACCGAACGTTCAGATGGATTGAGTCCGGTCGAGACCCGTGGACGCTATGCATGTTTGTACGTTTTAAGTAAATTGATTGCGTATTTCTAATAACTCGAGATTTTGGAATTAATTGTTAGCGCAAACGATCCAACAAGTGGTATCAGAGCCAGTGGCACGAGTTCGATCCCACACGGTACAGATCTTTATTTATTTAAGAGTTAAAAATAGGTCCAATTTTCTACTCCGTGTCAATAGACTCAGGAGACTAATAAGTTAAATTAGGTGAAGTTTAATTAGGTGAGCCCAGTGTCAATAGACTCAGGAAATTCTAATAAGTTGAATTGAGTGAGTCCAATAAGTTGAGTGGGGCTGCGGTCCATAATAAACTTAACGGCAAGAGACTCAATAATAGACGTAACGTCCAGATAAGTTGAGTCCGGTCGAGATCCGTGTTGGATTATGTAAAATCATGCTTCGAGTCGATATGGATTTGATCCTAATCTTGTTCCTAAATATTATAGATGATTTAGGAATATCTTAAAGAAGATTCTTAAAAGGATATCGACGACTCGGATGGACGGTGGAGATCGTTTTCTATTAGAATTAGGTTTTTAGAGTTATATTAACTCTTGTGATTCATCTTTTAATTTTTAGGGCTTCATTGAAAAATCCTAATTGAGAGGAAAAACGTGGAGAGCCTCCGTGAGAGAGTTTCTTGTAATCCAATTTTACTCCTTGTATTTTTGTGTCGTTGATTAATCGAAGAACGCATTGAGTTGGTCTTACCCGTAGACGTAGGTCGACACATTGCTGGCCGAACCACGTAAATCTTGTGTCCTTGTATTCCCTTATTCATTTTATTTGTTTAGTTATTCTCGTTCTTGTTTCTACAATCGTTCTCGTCTACTTTCATCTACGAAAGATCCTGTTTCCGCTGCGCTCGTGTGCTGTGTGGGTTGAGGTGTGCTCGATAACCTCATAGCCGGTTTCCCTTTCAATTGGTATCGGAGCGTTTGGTTCTTTGTAGTTCGTTGACGGTGAAACGATGGCGGGAAAAGTTTCAGTGACAAAATATGAGATTTCTCGGTTTGATGGAGCGAGCTTTGCGTTGTGGAAACTGAAGATACAAGCAATTTTGATTAAATATGCTTGTGAGATCGCTCTGCAAGGAAAGGAGAATAAGCCGGAAGGAATGACGGATAAACAATTTGAAGAGAAGGACAAGATGGCTTTGGCAAACCTATATTTGGCACTAGATGATTCGGTGCTATTTAATGTGGAGACCAAGACTACCACAAAAGGGATTTGGGATTAATTAAAAAATTATTATGAAGGAAAGTCATTGGTGAACAAAATCTTCTTAAGACGACAATTGTACAATCTAAAGATAAAGGATGGGGCACCGGTACAAGAACATTTAAGTACATTCAGCTCTATCGTGAGCAAACTCGCTGCCCTAGACGTGAGAATCGATGAAAAAGAAAAGGCAAGTATTTTACTTTGCTCGATGCCAGAAACTTGGAATAATTTGATTATGAACTTGAGCCATGTTGAAACCCTTAAGATGGAGTCGATTGTTGCATCATTACTTATCGAAGAGATGAGGTGGAAGTCTAGCCCAGGAAGTTCTTCAGAAGAGGCTATGATAGCACGGGGAAGACCTTTCGAGAGGGAGCGTGGTGATCGAGGAAAGTCGAGATCAAAATTCAATGGCAAAAAGAAAATAAAGTGCTGGAATTGTGAAAGTTGGGGCACGTGAAGAAAGATTGTCGGGTTAAAGGAGTTGATAGTAAATCCGATTCAAATACTTTTCAAAGTAATATAGCCGAAGCGGATAATATAGCCGAAGCGGATGCTAAGTCGGCTAGTTTGGAGGACGGAGATGCATTAGTCGCATTGGATAGATGTGAACGGATTTATCAGTGGATCTTAGATTCAGGGGCGTCATTCGACATGACTCCCTATAGGGAGTGGTTTCATTCTTATAAGTCACGGGATGGTGGAGTTATCTATTTGGGTGACAATACGGCATGTCCGGTGGTTGGAGTGAGAGGCGTTCGGCTCAAGATATTTGATGGTGTTATTCAGACGGTTTCTAATGTTCGACATATTTCTACACTTCGGAAAAGTCTCCTATCACTTGAAAATTTTTGCAAACAAGGGTTTAAATTTATCGGCGAGAAAGATCACTTGAAGGTATGTCAAGGTTGTTTGGTGTTGATGAAAGGAGAGCAAGTATGTGGTCTTTATAGATTAGTGGGCGAGACTCAAGTGGGAGAAGCGATTGTTGCAAGCACAAAGGTGGAGTCTTCAACAGTGTGACATCGCCATTTAGGACACATGAGCGAGCGCGGACTGCGGTATTAACCAACCGTGAACTTCTTTCAGGTTACAAGTCCACGCCATTAGATTTTTTGTGAAGATTGCATCTACGGGAAGCAACGAAGGTTGTCTTTTTCTCTATCACATCAAAGAAGTAAGAAGCATCTCGAGTTGATTCATTCGGATACTTGGAAGTCACCCGATACTTCGTTGGGCGGATGTTTTTACTTCGTTTCATTCATTGATAATTGCTCTCGGAAGGCTTGGGTATATATTCTAAAGCGAAAGTCCGATGTGTTTGAGGCTTTTAAGAAGTTCAAAACTCTTGTGGAGAATGAAAAGAATTTAAAAATTAAGTGCCTACATTCTGATAACGGAGGGGAGTATTGTTCAAGAGAATTTGACGAGTTTTGTATTGAACATGGAATTAAGCGGCATCTCACGGTACCCGGTACACCGCAACAAAACGGTGTAGCAGAGAGGTTAAATAGAACACTCATGGAGAGGGCCCGTAGCATGTTGAGTACCTCAAAACTCGACAAGAGATTTTGGGCGGAAGCCGTGAGCACGGCTTATTATTTGATTAATCGAGCGCCGACAAAATCACTTGGTTTGGAAATTCCTGAGGAAGTCTGGAGCGGCAAGTCTGTTGATTACTCCTATCTTCGTGTCTTTAGATGTGATGCTTACGCATGGATACCGAAGGAGAAAAGGTTAAAATTGGATAAGAACTCTCGGAGGTGTATATTTCTTAGTTATGCGAAAGGTGTTAAGGGGTATCGATTGTGGGACCCTACTACCCACAAAATAGTCGTAAGTCGTGACGTTGTCTTCAATGGAGGGCCCTTTCAAGGCACAAAGGAAAAGCAAGATGATGATACTATGATTCCAATTGAGCTCTTTGAAGCGCGCGACGAGGTGCAAGTTGAGCAAGCACAACAGGACGATGAAGTGGTTGATGATGAACCAGATTTGGAATCTCCGCAATCATCCGAAGATACAAATTCACCGGTAGAGCCGCCAGCGAATTCCGGGCATCCTAGAAGGGTTATTAGACCTCCTGCGAGGTATAATGACTATATTACTTCATTTATTCTTTCTGCTAACCATGTAAGTGCATATGTTGCTTTGGCGGAAGAAGATGAGCCGACTTTCGTATAAGGAGACTTGTGAGTCGACCGATGCTGGGAAGTGGCAATACGTGATGGAGGAGGAGATGGAGTCAATTCGAAAAAATAGGACTTGGGAACTTGTTGATTTGCCGGAGGGAAGGAACGCAATTGGATGCCGGTAGGTATTTAAGGTAAAGAATGATACAGATGGGAATGTGGAGAGGTTCAAGGCAAGATTGGTGGTGAAGGGATATACTCAGAAGCCGGGAATCGACTTCGATGAGATCTTCTCACCGGTGGTTCGTCTTACCACTATTCGAGTTGTTTTGGCAATCGCAGCGGTCATGGATTTGGAGCTTGAGCAGATGGATGTAAAAATAACATTCTTGCATGGTGACGTGGAGGAGGAGATATATATGTCGCAACCGGAAGGCTTTGTCGAAAAAGGTAAAAAATATTTGGTTTGTCGGTTGAACAAATCGTTGTACGGCTTGAAACAGGCGCCAAGATAGTGGTACAAGCAATTTGATTCCTTTATTATGAGTTTGGGTTTTGATAGGCTTGAAGCGGATCATTGTGCATATTTCTGCGATTATAATGACGGAAGCTTCTGTATTTTGTTATTATATGTCGACGACATGGTGGTCGCCGGAAATAACAAGGGCCCGATATCTATCTTGAAAACTCAGTTTGCCGGTGAGTTCGATATGAAGGACTTAAAAACTGTAAATCAAATACTCGGGATGAAGGTATTGCGGGAGAGAAAGAATAGGAAAGTTTGGCTTTCACAGAAAAGTTATGTGGAGAAGGTTCTGCGGCGCTTCAACTTGCAGAATGCAAAGACAATTTCTACCCCGTTTCCTATTCATTTAAAATTATCGGCCGAGCAATCACCGGGTATGGAAGCAGAAAAGACCGACATAGCTCGGGTACCATATTCATCAGCAGTAGGGAGCCTTATACTTGCCATGGTGTGCACGAGACCCGACATTGCTCAAGCAGTGGGAGCAGTGAGTCGGCATATGGCGAATCCAGGTTGTGAACATTGGAATGCAGTGAAGTGGATTCTCAGATATTTGAGAGGCACTGCGGATTTCTCACTCTGTTATGGTTCTGCGGGTTTGGAGTGCGTCGGATATGTGGATATAGATTTCGCAGGAGATAAAGACAGAAGAAAGTCTACCACGGATTATGCTTTCTCCATGAGCGGTGGTGCTATTAGCTGGGAGTCGAAGCTTCAGTCGGTAGTCGCTTTGTCGACGACGGAGGCAGAGTATATAGCAGTGACACATGCTTGTAAGGAGGCTATCTGGCTAAAAAGACTTTTAGGAAAATTAAAAGTGAAGCAAGATGTGGTGGGAGTGAATTGTGATAGTCAAAGTGCAATACACTTGGCGAAAAATCCGGCGTTTCACTCTCGGACGAAACATATTGATATTCGTTATCACTTCGTGAGAGATGTGGTGGATGAGGATTTTATCTCATTGTTGAAAATTCACATAAAGCGAATCCTGCGGATATTTTAACGAAGCCGGTGACTCGAGAGAAGTTCAATTGGAGTATGACTTCTCTCGGTCTTGGAGCTACGTGAAGAGAGTGGGAATTTGGCAAGATCTTTAATTTTGTGTTTTATGGAATTCAGCGCATGTTTTTAAGTGGAAGAATTGTTGGATTATGTAAAATCATGTTTCGAGTCGATATGGATTTGATCCTAATCTTATCCAATCTTGTTCCTAAATATTATAGATGATTTAGGAATATCTTAAAGAGGATTCTTAAAAGGATATCGACGACTCGGATGAACGGTGGAGATCGTTTTCTATTAGAATTAGATTTTTAGAGTTATATTAACTCTTGTGATTCATCTTTTAATTTTTAGGGTTTCATTAAAAAATCCTAATTGAGAGGAAAAACATGGAGAGCCTCCGTGAGAGAGTTTCTTGTAATCCAATTTTACTTCTTGTACTTTTGTGTCGTGGATTAATCGAAGAACGCATTGAGGTGGTCTTGCCCGTAAACGTAGGTCGACACATTATTGGCCGAACCACGTAAATCTTGTGTCCTTGTATTCCTTTATTCGTTTTATTTGTTTAATTATTCTCGTGCTTGTTTCTACAATCATTCTCGTCTACTTTCATCTACGAAAGATCCTGTTTCTGCTGCGCTCGTGTGCTGTGTCGGTTGAGGTGTGCTCGGTAATCCCATGACCGGTTCCCCCTTCAACCCGTGGGCACTGTGTCTGTACATTATAAATTAATTGCGTATTTCTAATAGCTCGAGTTTTTGAAATTAATGGTTACCACCAATATCCAACAATTCATATTTACTCCTAAAAAATTATACGTGATAAAATTTTGCCCATTAAAACTTTAACTTCTTTCAAAAATATTACTAGAATTAACTTTTGGTAGTTTACTATTAAACATAGCTGTTAACTCCATAACAAATTTAAGTGACAGAATTTACTCTTCCAAAAGAAGCTCTTTTTGTTTTTTTTTTTGTTACTAACTTGCATTTTAATAGCATTAAATAGAGTTATTAGCTTCTATCTAAAATAACAAATATGTTGACAATAGTATGAAAATTGATAAGAAAAAAAATATAGTACAGTAATATTTTTAAGAAAACAAAATAGCACTGAATAACGAATGAAAATAAATCTAATGTGGAATGTAGAAGATTTCTAGCCCCCGTTTGATTTGGGTACAAAGGGGGATATCCCCCCTTTGTACAAAGGGGAATATCCCCCCTTTGTACCCCCCCTTACCGGGTTGTAGGACAACCCGATAAGGGGGGGATATCCCATCCCCCTTGAACTATTCAATTCTGGCCCCTTCCCAAGACTGCCTTGGGAAGAGGCATTTGCTTTTTATTTTTATTTTTATTTTTTTTCTTTCTTTTATGCTTCTTTTGATTTTTTTTATTAAAATTTTTAAATTTTAAAAGATGTTTAAATTTTAAATTTTTAATTTTATAAATTTTAATTTTTTTAATTTTATATTTTAATAAATCTAATTTTTTTTAAAAAAAATATTAATTTTAAGATTTTAAAATTTATACAATTTTTTTATAATTTTTTAAAAATTTATATAAATTTAAAAATTAAAATTTTTACTACTACTTATAATTTTAAAATTAACTTTTTTTTTTGCTCCCACTTAAAACTTTTATAAAAATTAAAATTAATAAATATTAAAATTTGAATAAATTTTAAAATTTTAATTTTGAAAAAAATATTAAAAAGAAAAGGATATTTTAATCTTTTAACACAAAAGTCAACTCTCTATTCCTCTTATTCTTCAATCACTACCAAACACTAATTTTCTTATACCGGGTACTAACCTAATTCCCAACCAAATACAAATTCACATTATATCTAACTCATACCTAACTTTATACTTATCCCTGGTACTACTAATTCTCTCTTATACACGAACCAAACAAAGCCTAGGAATACAGTAGTTCAATGATGCCTTAAAAATAATAATAATAATAATAGTATAGTGCAGTAAATAAAAATAATACTAAAGAATAGTGTGTATTGTGGGGAGAGAGAGAGAGAGAGAGAGAGAGAGAGAGAGACCTCAACTAGGGTAATATTAATAGAATATGAATAACAGAAATAATCAACTTTTCCACCTTTAAATTATTACTATTTCATTAATCACCAACTAAACTCTTAGTTAGAGTTTCGCTCGGAAACTAGACCTAAAATTAGGGATGTCAATGGATACGGATACCCTAAATTTTATCCGAACCCGAATCCAAACGGGATGGATTTATCCGATGTTAAACAGATATGGATTCGGATATGGATATAAAAAATAGAAACTCGACGGATTTGAATTTGGATATGGATTTTGATTATATCCGACCCGAACCCGAATCCGACCCGAACCCGAATTGATTTGACGTTATATAATATATATGTATATAAATATTTGATATTATATTTAAATTTAATTATATTTTGAAATATGATAAAAAAAAAAAGAAAAAAAGATATTTCGGGTTTGGATTTTCGGGTTCGAGTTCAAGTTCGGATTTTGGATTTTTGATCGGGTTTGGATTTGGATATGGATTTTTAAAATCCGTCGGATTCGGGTTCGGGTTCGGATTTGATAGTCGGGTTCGGGTTCGGGCTCGGATTTTTGAAAATCCGCCCCGAATCCGACCCGTTGACATCCCTACCTAAAATAAGGTCTTATTCCATCTTGTTTTCCGAACGTGTTGGGTTTCGACGGAACGGCAGTCCTCGTCTTTCTGTAATAAGATGGTATAAGATTGAAACTACTGTTTCAGTCTTTTTCCTGAAACAAGTTTGCTTTGATAATAAGCTTAATTAAAATAAATATAATTTTAATTATTATATTAACTATTTAATTAATTTAACATTTTGACTAATCTAATTATTTTATTAATTAATTATTTAACTATTAGATAATTAACTAATAAATTTATTAATTTATTAATTTATTTGTAGTTAATTAAATTATTTATTAACCATACTCATTATTATTAATTATTATATCAATTAATATTTAGAGTTATCTAGCAATAATTAATTAAATCATTATTGTTAATTATTTTATCAAATAATATTTAGAATTATCTAGCGCTAGTTAATTAAATAAATTAAAATATTATTTAATTAATATTTTATATTAATTAATTAGATAAAGTATTATTATTTCAAAATTATAAATACTCTTATTCTCACTATTCCAATCTAACTATTCAAACACTAATTTTTTTATTCCCAATAACAATTCAATTTTCATCCAAGCGCAAAATTAGTTTTATTTTTGTTTGTTTCTAAACTTATACCTATCTTTGGAAGAAGCAGTTCTAGCTTATATCTGAACCAAACGCAACCTACACATACAAGTGTCAAAAAGTGGATAGTAAATATTATTCACGTACTATTAATAGTATTCCAACACAACTCTCTCTCAACTCTCTCTCTCTCTCTCTCTCTCTCTCTCCCTATATATAGTCCGGCTACTAGACTATTAATAGTACTAAGTTATTGGTGCTATCAAGTTTTCTACCCTTAGATCAATCCGTTTGATCATTTTAACTCGTTAGATTTTACTATTTCTCCAACCATCTATTAAACCCAAGGGGGCCACTATCATCTCAACCATACATCTTTTAATCCAAGGGTTAAAAACTTAATAGCATCAATAACTTGGTACTATTAATAGTATTCCAGCCTAGCTATATATATATATATATATATATATATATATATATATATATATATATATATATATATATATATATATATATGGTCCAACTACTATACTTTTATGAGTAAAATTCTTTCGTACTCATAAGTTTTCGGCTCTTGGATGAAGGAATGTGTGGTTAGGATTATAATGGTCCCCTATTATTTATACTATTTCACCAACAACCCAATAAACCCTAGGGGGACCACTATCATCCTAACCGCACATCCCTTCATCCAACGGCGAAAAAGTTATGAGTATAAAGAGATTTATACTAATAAGAGTATAGTAACCCTACGTTATATATATATATATATATATATATATATATATATATATATATATATATATATATATATATATATATATATATATATATATAACTAGGCTGGAATACTATCGATAGCATGAAGTCATTGATGCTACCAATTTTTTAGCCCTTGGATTAAGGGATGTGCGGTTAGGATGATAGTGGTCCCCTAGGGTTTAGTGGATGGTTGGTTGAATAGTAAAAAAATTAGGAGACCAGTATAATTCCAACCGCACATCCTTTCATCCAATGGCTGGAAACTTGATAGCATCAATTGCTTGGTGCTATCGGTAGTATTCCAGCCGGACTATATATATATATATATAATTGAGCTCCTATACTTTTAAAAGTACCAAGTCATTAGTGATCGTAGCTTTTTAGCCCTTGGATGAAAAGATGTGTGGTTGGGATGATAGTAGGCCCCTTGGGTTAAGTGAGTGGTTAGTGGAATAAAATGATGTAAGGGATGAATTAGTCCAAGGGGTAGATCTAACGATAGAAAACTTACAAGTACCAATTGTTTGGTACTTGTACAAGTATAGTAGCTGAACTCTCTCTCTCTCTCTATCTCTCTCCTCTCAATCTCTCTCTCTCCTCATCTATCTATATACTTCTATATCATATCTCATATAATATATCAGCTAATAGTCTCTCAGAAGCTCTCTAAGTCTCTCAATATCACCAAGTTATATCTTGCTATCAATCGTTATTCGGAGCCCGTATCTCTCTTCTCTCTCTCTCATATCCTATCTATATTATATATATATAATATATATATATATAGAATTAGGCTAGAATCTATCGATAGCACCAAGCCATTGGCTATCAAGTTTTTAGCCGTTAGATGAAAAAATATCGGTTGAGATTATAGTGGTCCCCTAGGGTTTACTAGGTGGTTGGTTAAATAGTAAAAATTTTAGGAGATCATTATAATCCCAACCGCACATCTTTTCATCCAACGGCTGATAACTTGATAGCATCAATTGTTTGGTGCTATCGATAGTATTCTAGCCGGACTCTAATATATATATATATATATATACTATCTGTAGCATGGAAGCCTCTGTGCTACCAAGTTATTTTCAATGATGCAGCTTCCAAATCGACTATATAGTACATCTTCTGTACTTTTGAAAGCACGGAGCCTTCGTTCTTGTAAATTGTTTTCAATGATAGGGTATCTGATTCGACGATCGGCCCCGTTAGACATGATCTACAATATTAGAACTATCTAGAAATCAAATTTCATAATTTTTCGACATCATTTACTAATCGATCAAATTGTCTCACAAATGACTATTTTAACGGCCGATGTAGTATGTTTGTAAGTTTAATAGTGTAGAACAATCCAAATTGTGTGAAACTTTAGTAAAAAATTCTACATAACATCAAGAGTGATATCAAAACTTTTGATTTGAAATTTAAGTATTTTATTACTATTTTTATGAGATTTTTATTTTCAATCGTTTATTTTGGGGTTACTCGTTTACTAGGCTACAAATCGTCATCATCAGAGATCAATAGATATATCCGTAACTAATGCTAGTCTACTCAACAAAAATAATTCAAATCAATTATTACATCAACATTTTACATGACTGATCAACTAGAACTGGAACAAATGCTGGAAATAAAGGTCTGGAGATGTCATCAACATATGTAAGCTCATGGGGACAGCTCTATCGTAATCTGCTCACTGGACCGTCCCGCTATCTCCCCACACCACCGACCGACCTGGAAAATGGTCACCCAGGGGGTGTGAGATACACTATACATGTGATGATCCGGACCCCCGCAGAACCTCCGCAACATTAGTAGTGACTGTAGAAGGCTTGTACTGTGCATCGGAGCTTGTAGAAGCGAAATTAGATATTTTTAAGAAACTCTGCGCGAAAATCGGAGCAAACGGAAATTTCCGGGAGCTTTCGGCAAAATTTTGGATGAGAATTTGGCGAAACGGACGGCGGAATCGGACTCAGCGCGCGAAAACGGTCAAAATGGTATATTCGCTTTATTTTTCGGCACATTGGTACTGTTCACCGGAATTACTGTTCCGGCCGGCCGGAATTACTGTTCCGGCCGGCGGCGGCCGCCGGCGAGCGGCGGCGGGCGGCGGCGCACGGCGGCGGGCAGCGGCGCAGCGGCGGGGCAGCGGCGGAGCGCGGAGAGCGCGCAGCGCGGGCAGGCGCGGGCAGGGCTCGGGTGCGCGGTCCATGGGCCTGGCGTGCACCGGGTGCACCGAACATTCCCCTGCCACGTGGCGCTTCCCATTGGATGGCCGGCTTCTAGAAGCATCTAGATGGGTGACACGTGGCAGCACCCCATTGGCTGACATTTTCCGGAAGACCCGGAGCGCGGACCGGCCATGTGCACCACGTGGGACACGTGGCAGATTCCCATTGGCCCTTGCACAGGCTGTTTCCTGTTTGGGCAACACGTGGCGCATTCTGGTTGGCCCGTTTTGGTGTTTCCTGTTCGGATCCGATCCCGTGTGGGAATATTCCCTTTTGGCCCATTATATAAGAGAGTCCCCACCCCCTCTCATTTGTGCCTCGTTTTGCGAGCCTTAGAGTGAGAATCAGGCAAAGTGCCAAATACAAAAGTTGTTCCTCTCTCTCTCTTCTTTCTCTCTCTAGAATCTCAGAATTTCTGGAGTTACAGATTGTGAGTTATCTGCGACACGGCGCACTGCGACGATTTTCTTTTTAGGCCCATTTCCCGTCGCAGTTCCGTCGAAATTTCACTGCGGGCTAACCAGGTGGAATTTTTGGACGATTTTTGCGACAGCGCGACCGTAAGAGGTAGGGCTTCGATTTCCGTATTGATCATTTTGCTCCATTCCGTACTTTTGGCACAGTTTTTAGGTCCTCTTTTGACCCCCTTTTTACTGTGATGATTTTTGGACAGCACCAACTTCTCCGATTTTTATCTTGACGTAGGAGCATCAGATCGAGACGTTTAAAGAGTCGATTTTGATCAACTTTTCGCGAGGAACGCAACCGTGATTTTTCTGGGATTTTAGGAGCTCATATTAGAGGTGAAAAATTCCTCTTTTTCCGTGCTGTCTGAAAAACAGCAAATATTGTACTTTTTAGGAGTTATTTTGACCAGCTGTGCGCTGATTCGCAGGATTTGAGGACTGTAGACAACCAGGAGACTACCTGGGGTGTTGTTTGAGCTGATCAAGGTGGGCGGTTGTTGCTTACCTCATTTTTGACAAGCTCACTGGGATTACTAGAAATCCCCTAAAATATGACAATTAAATCATTGGGACAAACTAACAGGACTACTAACAGGACTACTAAAAGGACTACTAACAGGACTACTAACAGGACAACTAACAGGACAATTAATGAGAACCATTGGGACAAATTAATATGACAAATGACAAGGACCGCTGGGATAAACTCCCCTAAAAATTAATGTAACCCCACAAATGATATGATAACTTATCTTGGGACACTGTGATTGAGACAAAGGCTATAATCTCGCATGCAAATGACTTTTATTCAGTAAATCAATTGTTTTAAAACCGTTGACTCTATTTTACCACTTTTAAAAATAAAGACAGTTGCATGCATGCCCGGACATCAGGTAAGGCCACTATTCATTGCTACACTATCATATTGGGATTTGAACATGTTTTATTGTTGTCCTTTGCATTCAGATGTTGTTGCTCAAGTGTGAGCAGGGGTTCGGGATAGTGTAGCCAAGGTTGTGGACTTGTGGGGTATTGCGGTGACCGTGGACAGTAGGCGGTCGACCAGAGGATTATCCTTGCATCAGATTGGGGTTGAGTCTGGTTTATTGCGTCAGTTGGGATCGGGTTGTCCTAGTGGATGGTTTCCCACTTTGATCATAGTCATGATCCAGTCCTGCTAATTTATGGCACCTCTGATACTTATTACTGAGATACTTTACTCGTGTGGGTCGCTCCCCTCGAGTGCCACTCCGGAGTGTGTTACAACATTATCCCCTATCGGCACCCCCGATTTGGCCAACATTATCCCCTATCGGCATACCCGATTTGGCAAATACTATCCCCCATCGGCGTTATACCCGATTTGGCAAGACACAGCAGGAAGTACCAGTTTTGCTAGTGACACCAGAATGAGTTCATTCAGACAGGCATTTATACACTGATTCATACATTTAGTTATTCTATTGCTTGGCATTTAGAGGCATGGTGGTGGTAGTTTCCTTTTTATCAGCAGTCTTTATAGCTTACAACTGTTCTTTCCTGTTGCCTCTAGTAGTCCTAGTGGGTGCGTCAGAGTTGAGGTTTTTACCCACTAGGGGAGGCTGCTGGTTTATCTGGTAGTTCTCACCCCCATTATTGTTTCCATTTCTTTCTTCTTCTTTATTTTTGCAGAGTCATCTGCGGGAGCTGCTAGGCCATCAGCGGCTGATAAAGGTAAGGGGATCGCTGAATAGATGGATCTCCTGGGAGACTGAGAACTGTAGATAGATGTCGTACCCTCCACTCTGACTGTAATATTCTCCTTTATTTTGAGTCTGGCTTCCGCCAGCTGGATGTACTATTTTGGTGAACTGGGAGATTATTGTACTTATTACAGTAGTATTTGTATTTCCAGTCTGAAATACTATGTGATTCTTCGATTCAGCTCGATATTATGCTCTTGAACTGTTCATATTATCTCAGAACAGGTTACCAGCGCTTCGTGTTCGCGGGAAATCCCGTGTGCACGGCGGATCTGTTGGCGAGCCCGGGTTCCGGGGCGTGACAGATTAAAGTTGGTATCAGAGCTTAGGGATAGGTCAGTTGGGACTTAGGAAACCCTAGGCTTTTGGCAAACCCTAGGATAATAGGGTATGAGAGACGTGATAATTTTGCAGAAGTCGTTGGGTTACTTATTTAACTCTTCTAGTAAAGTAAGAAGGATCGACCTAGCCTACTTCTGGTAGACAGTTATGTTGGCTGCAGACAACATAAAGTCACAGAAATAGGAGAATGTCTTTGAATTTCGTTAAGATTGGGTCGTGTGGGGTGATGATACTGAGAATGGTTTCTTGTGGTAGGATGCCTCCGCGACGTAGAATGTTGACGCGTTCTCAACCTGATTCCCCTGAACCCGATCAGGAGGAGTCCGAGCAGGGCCAGCAGAGTGAGGTGCAAGAGCTGCAGGCTCAGATGGCCCAGATGTCTGAAGCTGTTCGGCGTCAGGAGGAGGCCATGAGCCGGCTGACGCAGATGCTAGAACAGAGGGCGCAGCCTGTTGTAGCACCCTCGGAGAATTCTCCCGTACCTTCTTCTCCTGCCGTGAATCCCCCAGTTGTACCAGTGACCCTGGCATCCCCTGTTGCTCAGGGAGCAACCCGGCCATTGACTCCTGCAGAGGAGCAGGAGTTTTCTGACAAACTTACTCAATTCTGTAAGCGGGGACCGCCCAGGTTTTCAGGGCAAAATACTCAGCCTTGGGAGATCGGGACTTGGCTTTCTTCGATGGAGAAGTTATTTCGGGACTTCTTCATTGACCCAAAGTACAGGGTACATATGGCTGTACACTGCTTAGACGGGGATGCTGATGCATGGTGGCGCCGGGTGGAGCCCCTGGAATTTCAAATCACTCGGCAGCTACCCTGGTCAGAATTCAAGAAGATGATCTTAGATACGTATTTCTCCACGAGCATGAAGAAAAAGCTGGAAGATGATTTGAAGAATCTCCAGCAAGACAACCGGACAGCATTGGACTATTTTCAGGAGTTCAAGCGGTTACTCAACTGCGTACCTTATGTCGCCAGGGACGGACCCCACCAGGTAGAACTCTTTGAGTCGGGCTTGCGCCCAGAGATCTATACTCTGGTGCATGCTCAGAGACTACAGACCTTGGAGGAGGCAGCAGAGCATGCCCAGTGGGTTGAGAGGGGAGACCACGTCGTCGCCAGACGTGGGGGCCTGGTCGCTCAAGGCGCTGACAGGAAGCGACCAGCGCAGGACGACGGGGGGCAAGCCAGTTCGTGGAGGCCACCGCGACCGCCACGGCCTCAGTTTTCCGGCCGCGGACGTTCTGAGCGGCGAGGGCCTGGTGGATCCCAGAGGCCACCGCAACATCAGCAGCAACAGCATTCGCATCAACAGAGATCGCAGTCACGGCAGCAAGGGCCCCCGCGACAGAGGCAGCAGGCGAGGCAGCCCCAGGCTACGGTTAGGTGCATTTTCTGTCAGGGACAGCATAACTCTGATACATGTGATCTGAGGTTTGGCCGCTGTTATCGATGTGGACAGTCTGGCCACCTCCGAGCTGCCTGCCCATATGCACCATCGACGGCTCCTTCTTCAGCATCTGCTCCTTCTTCGTCTCAGCAGTGGTCGACAGCTCAGCGACCATATGCTCCAGCAAGCAGGCCATCTTCTTCCTATCCCACGGAGTATCGCCCTCCAGCTCAGAGTGGGCGAGTGTATGCTGCGCAGGTAGAGGACTCTTCAGCAGCAGAACACGTGGTGGCAGGTATCACCTTACTTTCTGGCATTAGGACTCGTACATTATTTGATACTGGAGCATCGCATTCTTTTATTAGTAAATCATTTGCATCATTACATGGGATAGAGGTAGGACCTTTACCACGTGCACGAGAGGTTCAGATTCCTGATCACACTTTGCACGTGGAGGAGTGCTGTTGGTCCTGCCCGATGCAAATCGAGTCCTGGATTATGCCAGCAGACCTGTTGGTCTTGAGACAGCTGAAGGACTTCGATGTGGTCCTCGGGATGGACTGGCTGGCTCGGTATTTCGCAACTATTGACTGTGCCGCAAGGACTGTCACTTTTAAAGAGCCAGGCCAGGAAATGTTGGTATATCGAGGATGTCAGAGTGCTTTCTTTGCCTCTATGGTTTCGACTTCCCGAGCGAGACAAATGATCCAACGAGGATGTGTAGCCTTTTTGGCTAGTGTTGTTGAGGGGCCTACGGCGGCGCCGGAACTCGGGAATATCCCTATTGTTCGCGAGTTTCCGGATGTTTTTCCACCTGAACTAACTAGTATGCCGCCAGATAGGGAGATTGAGTTCGTGATTGACGTGGTTCCAGGAACTGCGCCAATCTCTAAGGCTCCTTACCGAATGGCACCGGCTGAGTTGCGAGAGCTTAAGGCGCAACTCCAGGATTTAATGGATAAGGGCTTTATCAGGCCGAGTGTGTCGCCTTGGGGAGCACCGGTGCTATTCGTGAAGAAGAAAGATGGGTCACTTCGACTATGTGTGGACTATAGAGAGCTAAATAAAGTGACCATCAAAAACAAGTACCCTTTGCCGCGCATTGATGATCTTTTTGATCAGCTGCAAGGGTCTTGTGTCTTCTCTAAGATAGATTTGCAGTCCGGTTACCACCAGTTGAAGGTGAAGGCCGAAGATATTCCGAAAACGGCATTTAGATCACGGTACGGGCATTATGAATTTACAGTTATGCCTTTTGGGCTAACTAACGCCCCTGCCGCATTCATGGATTTAATGAACCGGATTTTCCGACCATACTTAGACCGATTTGTAGTGGTGTTTATCGATGACATCTTGATCTACTCCCGAAGTGATGCCGAGCATGAGGAACACCTAAGAATTGTGCTGCAACTTCTGCGAGAGAAGAAGTTGTATGCCAAGCTGGCGAAGTGCGAATTTTGGCTTCGGGAGGTGGTCTTCTTGGGCCATGTGATTTCTGCCGCAGGAGTGGCAGTAGACCCGGCAAAGATTGAGGCAGTCCGTGATTGGCCCCGACCGACGACGGTTTCGAGGTACGTAGCTTTATGGGATTAGCTGGGTATTACCGTCGGTTTGTGGAAGGCTTTGCGAAGCTTTCCACACCCCTCACTCGCTTGACACGCAAAGAAGTGAAAATTATCTGGAGTGAGGACTGTCAAAGGAGCTTTGAGGAGCTAAAGAATAGACTGATGACCGCACCTATCCTTTCCCTCCCCGTTATGGGAAAAGGATATGTGATCTACAGCGATGCATCACACAGCGGACTTGGTTGTGTGTTGATGCAAGAAGGGAAGGTAATTGCCTATGCATCAAGGCAACTCAAAGATTACGAGAAGAATTACCCTACCCATGACTTAGAACTCGCTGCTGTAGTGTTTGCACTGAAACTTTGGCGTCATTACCTATATGGAGAACACTGTGAAATCTACACCGACCACAAGAGCCTAAAATACCTGTTCACGCAAAAGGAGCTAAATTTAAGGCAGCGTAGGTGGTTAGAGCTATTAAAAGATTATGATGTAGATATTCTCTACCACCCAGGCAAAGCTAATGTGGTTGCTGACGCCTTGAGTAGGAGAGCGGTGCAAAGTTTGTCTATGATGATCACAGACCAGGCACCACTATTAGAGGAGATGAGACGGCTCGAGATAGAAGTTGTGTCCCCTGGGGTCTCTGCTAGACTGACATCTTTAGTCGTGCAACCCACTCTGCTAGACAGGATCAGGGAGAAACAGAGTGAGGACCCCCACTTGATCAAGATTAGAGACCAGATTCCGAGTAATCAGTCTGGGGACTTTACGGTAGATGCCTCGGGAGTACTGAGGTACAGGAACCGAGCATGTGTGCCAGCGGATGCGGAGATCCGAGAGCAGATATTGCGAGAGGCCCATTATACACCTTATACCCTACATCCTGGTGGGACTAAGATGTATAAAGACCTCAAGGCACACTTCTGGTGGAAAGGCATGAAAAGGGATATCGGGAGATTTGTGGCTCAGTGTTTAACTTGTCAGCAGGTGAAAGCTGAGCATCGAGTGCCAGCTGGCAAGTTACAGAGTCTCCCAATTCCCCAGTGGAAATGGGACCACATTACGATGGATTTTGTGGTCGGACTGCCAAGGGCACAGGGAGGAGCAGACGCTATCTGGGTAGTCGTGGATCGACTTACCAAGTCGGCGCACTTTCTGCCCATGCAGACTACGTGGCCACTGGACCGGCTAGCCCAGTTATATCTGGATGAGATAGTGAGATTACATGGAGTACCCGCCTCCATTGTATCAGATAGAGACCCGAGATTTGTTTCGCATTTCTGGAAAAGTTTGCAAACAGCCTTGGGGACTGAACTCAGGTTCAGTACGGCCTTTCATCCGCAGACAGATGGGCAGTCAGAGCGGACTATACAAATCCTGGAGGACATGCTTAGGGCTTGCGTCTTGGATTTCGGCGGAGGGTGGATTCGACACTTATCTTTAGCTGAGTTCGCGTACAACAATAGCTTTCAAGCGAGCATTCAGATGGCTCCGTTTGAAGCGTTGTATGGACGCAAGTGTCGATCACCACTTTATTGGAGTGACGTGGGCGAAAGGCGGACCTTGGGACCAGATGTCTTGATAGAGGCAGAAGAGAAGGTCCGAGTAATTCGGAAGCATCTTCAGACCGCCCAGAGCCGACAAAGGAGCTATGCCGATGTTCGGCGACGAGACTTAGAGTTTCAGGTTGGTGATCATGTGTTCCTGAAAGTCTCGCCGTCCAAAGGAATCAGGAGATTCGGCATTCGTGGAAAACTTAGCCCCCGATATATTGGACCCTTTGAGGTATTGGAGCGTATCGGGCCAGTTGCCTACCGACTTGCACTTCCTCCGAGGCTTGCTGGTGTCCATGATGTATTTCATGTTTCTTCTTTAAGGAAGTATGTCTTCGACCCATCGCACGTCATCGACTTCACACCGCTGGAGATTAGCGAGGATTTGAGGTATGAGGAGCGCCCACTGCGAATTCTGGATCGAGAAGTAAAAGAATTGCGCAGTAAGGCCATTCCCTATGTAAAGATCCAATGGAGCAATCATGACGAGCGCGAGGCTACATGGGAGCTCGAGTCGGAGATGAGGAATGCTCACCCCTACTTATTCGAGACCTCGGACTGAGGATTACTGTTTAGTCTCGTTTCGAGGACGAAACTCTTTTAGTGGGGGAGGATGTGATGATCCGGACCCCCGCAGAACCTCCGCAACATTAGTAGTGACTGTAGAAGGCTTGTACTGTGCATCGGAGCTTGTAGAAGCGAAATTAGATATTTTTAAGAAACTCTGCGCGAAAATCGGAGCAAACGGAAATTTCCGGGAGCTTTCGGCAAAATTTTGGATGAGAATTTGGCGAAACGGACGGCGGAATCGGACTCAGCGCGCGAAAACGGTCAAAATGGTATATTCGCTTTATTTTTCGGCACATTGGTACTGTTCACCGGAATTACTGTTCCGGCCGGCCGGAATTACTGTTCCGGCCGGCGGCGGCCGCCGGCGAGCGGCGGCGGGCGGCGGCGCACGGCGGCGGGCAGCGGCGCAGCGGCGGGGCAGCGGCGGAGCGCGGAGGCGCGCAGCGCGGGCAGGCGCGGGCAGGGCTCGGGTGCGCGGTCCATGGGCCTGGCGTGCACCGGGAGCACCGAACATTCCCCTTGCCACGTGGCGCTTCCCCATTGGATGGCCGGCTTCTAGAAGCATCTAGATGGATGACACGTGGCAGCACCCCATTGGCTGACAGGATCCGGAAGACCCGGAGCGCGACCGGCCATGTGCACCACGTGGGACACGTGGCAGCCTCCCAGTGGCCTTGCACGGCTGTTTCCTGTTTGGGCAACACGTGGCGCGTTTTGGTTGGCCCGTTTTGGTGTTTCGTGTTCGGATCCGATCCCGTGTGGGAATATTCCCTTTTGGCCCATTATATAGAAGTCCCCACCCCCTCTCATTTGTGCCTCGTTTTGCGAGCCTTAGAGAGAGAATCAGGCAAAGTGCCAAATACAAAAGTTGTTCCTCTCTCTCTCTTCTTCTCTCTCTAGAATCTCAGAATTTCTGGAGTTACAGATTGTGAGTTATCTGCGACACGGCGCACTGCGACGATTTTCTTTTTAGGCCCATTTCCCGTCGCAGTTCCGTCGAAATTTCACTGCGGGCTAACCAGGTGGAATTTTTGGACGATTTTTGCGACAGCGCGACCGTAAGAGGTAGGGCTTCGATTTCCGTATTGATCATTTTGCTCCATTCCGTACTTTTGGCACAGTTTTTAGGTCCTCTTTGACCCCCTTTTTACTGTGATGATTTTTGGACAGCACCAACTTCTCCGATTTTTATCTTGACGTAGGAGCATCAGATCGAGACGTTTAAAGAGTCGATTTTGATCACTTTTCGCGAGGAACGCAACCGTGATTTTTCTGGGATTTTAGGAGCTCATTTTAGAGGTGAAAAATTCCTCTTTTTCCGTGCTGTCTGAAAAACAGCAAATATTGTACTTTTTAGGAGTTATTTTGACCAGCTGTGCGCTGATTTGCAGGATTTGAGGACTGTAGACAACCAGGAGACTACCTGGGGTGTTGTTTGAGCTGATCAAGGTGGGCGGTTGTTGCTTACCTCATTTTTGACAAGCTCACTGGGATTACTAGAAATCCCCTAAAATATGACAATTAAATCATTGGGACAAACTAACAGGACTACTAACAGGACTACTAAAGGACTACTAACAGGACTACTAACAGGACAACTAACAGGACAATTAATGAGAACCATTGGGACAAATTAATATGACAAATGACAAGGACCGCTGGGATAAACTCCCCTAAAATTAATATAACCCCACAAATGATATGATAACTTATCTTGGGACACTGTGATTGAGACAAAGGCTATAATCTCGCATGCAAATGACTTTTATTCAGTAAATCAATTTTTAAAACCGTTGACTCTATTTTACCACTTTTAAAAATAAAGACAGTTGCATGCATGCCCGGACATCAGGTAAGGCCACTATTCATTGCTACACTATCATATTGGGATTTGAACATGTTTTATTGTTGTCCTTTGCATTCAGATGTTGTTGCTCAAGTGTGAGCAGGGGTTCGGGATAGTGTAGCCAAGGTTGTGGACTTGTGGGGTATTGCGGTGACCGCGGACAGTAGGCGGTCGACCAGATGATTATCCTTGCATCAGATTGGGGTTGAGTCTGGTTTATTGCATCAGTTGGGATCGGGTTGTCCTAGTGGATGGTTTCCCACTTTGATCATAGTCATGATCCAGTCCTGCTAATTTATGGCACCTCTGATACTTATTACTGAGATACTTTACTCGTGTGGGTCGCTCCCCTCGAGTGCCACTCCGGAGTGTGTTACAACATTATCCCCTATCGGCACCCCCGATTTGGCCAACATTATCCCCTATCGGCATACCCGATTTGGCAAATACTATCCCCCATCGGCGTTATACCCGATTTGGCAAGACACAGCAGGAAGTACCAGTTTTGCTAGTGACACCAGATTGAGTTCATTCAGACAGGCATTTATACACTGATTCATACATTTAGTTATTCTATTGCTTGGCATTTAGAGGCATGGTGGTGGTAGTTTCCTTTTTATCAGCAGTCTTTATAGCTTACAACTGTTCTTTCCTGTTGCCTCTAGTAGTCCTAGTGGGTGCGTCAGAGTTGAGGTTTTTACCCACTAGGGGAGGCTGCTGGTTTATCTGGTAGTTCTCACCCCCATTATTGTTTCCATTTCTTTCTTCTTCTTTATTTTTGCAGAGTCATCTGCGGGAGCTGCTAGGCCATCAGCAGCTGATAAAGGTAAGGGGATCGCTGAATAGATAGATCTCCTGGGAGACTGAGAGCTGTAGATAGATGTCGTACCCTCCACTCAGACTGTAATATTCTCCTTTATTTTGGGTCTGGCTTCCGCCAGCTGGATGTACTATTTTGGTGAACTGGGAGATTATTGTACTTATTACAGTTGTATTTGTATTTCCAGTCTGAAATACTATGTGGTTCTTCTATTCAGCTCGATATTATGCTCTTGAACTGTTCATATTATATCTGAGCAGGTTACCAGCGCTTCGTGTTCGCGGAAATCCCGTGTGCACGGCGGATCTGTTGGCGAGCCCGGGTTCCGGGGCGTGACAATACATGTATCCCAGTGGGCACGACGAGCCGAGGATCAGCTAATCGTACCTACTGGGTACTAAAATCTGCGGATAGTAAGGTCAATAGAAAAGCTGGAAAGCATAGGTCTACTACTAATCAGAATCAGAACTACAGGTAAATATACTGGAAATCAACCATAAAACGTAGATCATACATGCTGAAAATAAAAGGCAACTGAAAGGTATACTAGAACATATGAATATAGAATCTATGCATCAATCACAAGGATACCAAGTACCCAAACAATGCCCATATTGGTCACGGGGACCTCAGGCTCATATCACTATCTGCACCTGTCCCACTGACATAACCCCGCACCCATAAGTGCTATCTGGGGCTCACGGGTCCTTCCTCTAGACCACTTTACCGGTAAAGAACAATAGCCACGGGGAGCGACCCCGGCAATGTTCGTGAAGTACAGCGATGCATGGCAAGTCGTACTGATCAATCTCACGGTCTAGTGACCGAGTAGTCGGCAACATGCCGAGATCCCAACAGGGAATCATCTGTCTATCTCTATCAATCGGAATCAATCAATCGTGCATATGAATAATATATCAAATAACATCTCAGTGACAGGAACCAGTAAGTATCAACTAGTCATGCAGATCTGTATATCAATCAATCAGGATCAATCAATCATGTATATCGAGTAGTATCTATCAATCAGGATCAATTAATCATGCATATCGGCGTATATCAAGAGGATCTCAATAACAGTAATCAATAGTGTCATCTAATCATGCAAGTCTATGTATCAATCAATCAGGATCAGTCAGGAATAATCAGGGATCATGTAAATGATAATCGGCTGATCGTGAACAAGAATCACAATATAAGTCAAATCGAGACGATGTCAAACAGGGGATCATGATATGTCAAGATAGTCATGTAATCTGTAGGAGGATCAAAAACAGGGGTCCGACAAACTAAGCAACCAGAGGGCCAAAAAGCTGAGGCCCGGTTCGAAGATAACCCACCTGGATGACGGCAGATTCTCGAACTCCCGCGCTGCACTGGGAGGCTGGTGCTGAAGAACTGGCCCTGTATAAAGAGATATGATCAGTAATAACTCACACAACCCTTTCCCGACGGCGTTACACTAGCGAAACATTTAAACGGGTCAAATCGGTCATTTCGTCGGTCGATATCTGATTCTGGTCAACGAGGACCACGGAATCCAAATAAGATGGCCAGGTAGTGCGTAATACTGTCTAAGGGCAGCCAGGATATTTATTTTGCAAGTTGGTCCATAGTGTTTCAAAATTGCATAATGATCTTTTAGTGACTTACTGTTTTAGCTCGTTCTTATGATCCGGGGGTCCAACGACGACGCCGTAAGTGCCAGCGCGTCACATTTGATGCGACGGACCCCGAGCTCACAACCTTGGGTCAACGCGAAACCCCAGGGCAAAGTTAGCCTTTTAACTCGCGATATTGGACACAGTGTTTTGCCCCGTTCTCGCAATCCGGGACTCCGACGACGACGCCGTAAATTCCAGCGGGTTCGTTACGTCGAGACGGAGCCCGTGCTCATGGGGTTTGATCGACACGGATCCCGTTAAAAGTTGGCCCATGAAGTCCTTTATGTCAAATTACAACTTAGCTAAATTTAGTGTTTACATGATCAATTCAAGAATTAGTTGGAGCACTGTGCTAAGCATGGACTGAGGACAGTAGGGCTCACCTTATGCCTGCGGAATCCCGCCGGAACAGTGGCGGAGGAGCAGCCCAACAATCAAGGCTCGGTTTGGGGCTGAACTTGGCACTCCCCTCGGTCAGCCTGCAAACAAAGGTGAGCATGGGTCAGCTCTGGGTCCCAGGTGATGTTCTGGTTAAGTCGGGTTTGAAGCCCGACGGCCGCAGGGGCGGCGGCCGGAGCTAGAGCCCGGAATACAAGGCTCGGGTGCAAGGTTTAGACCCAACACAGAGGGGTGTTTTGGGTTAAACTAAATTATGGAGAGCTTGCTTAGGGTCTGTAGACCTCACCTGAGTGGTTGGTCGAAGCCTGGACTCGTCGGGGATCGCCGGAAGTGGGAGCCGAGGTCAAATCGGGTGCAACTCTGTGCATGTCACAAAGCCGACGTTAAGTCCCCATGCAAGGCCATGACTGGACTCAAGA
>CM054941.1:21193346-21304550 GCA_029168755.2 Tillandsia fasciculata
TTTATTTTGGGGTTACTCGTTTACTAGGCTACAAATCGTCATCATCATGAGATCAATAGATATATCCGTAAAACGAATGCTGTACTCAACCCCAAAAAATAATCAAATCCCCATTATTACATCAAATTTACATGACTGATCAACTAGAACTGGAACAATGCTGGAATAAAGGTAGGAGATGTCATCAACATATGTAAGCTCATGGGGACAGCTCTATCGTAATCTGCTTCACTGGGACCGTCCCGCTATCTCCCACCCGACCGACCTGGAAAATGGTCACCCAGGGGGTGTGGATACACTATACATGTGATGATCCGGACCCCCGCAGAACCTCCGCAACATTAATAGTGACTGTAGAAGGCTTGTACTGTGCATCGGAGCTTGTAGAAGCGAAATTAGATATTTTTAAGAACTCTGCGCGAAAATCGGAGCAAACGGAAATTTCCGGGAGCTTTCGGCAAAATTTTGGATGAGAATTTGGCGAAACGGACGGCGGAATCGGACTCAGCGCGCGAAAACGGTCAAAATGGTATATTCGCTTTATTTTTCGGCACATTGGTACTGTTCACCGGAATTACTGTTCCGGCCGGCCGGAATTACTGTTCCGGCCGGCGGCGGCCGCGGCGAGCGGCGGCGGGCGGCGGCGCACGGCGGCGGGCAGCGGCGCAGCGGCGGGGCAGCGGCGGAGCGCGGAGGCGGCGCAGCGCGGGCAGCGCGGGCAGGCGCGGGCAGGGCTCGGGTGCGCGGTCCATGGGCTGGCGTGCACCGGGAGCACCGAAAATTCCCCTTGCCACGTGGCGCTTCCCATTGGATGGCCGGCTTCTAGAAGCATCTAGATGGATGACACGTGGCAGCACCCCATTGGCTGACATTTTCCGGAAAACCCGGAGCGCGGACCGGCCATGTGCACCACGTGGGACACGTGGCAGTTTTCCAGTGGCCCTTGCACCGGCTGTTCCTGTTTGGGACACGTGGCGCGTTTGGTTGGCCCGTTTTGGTGTTTCCTGTTCGGATCCGATCCCGTGTGGGAATATTCCCTTTTGGCCCACTATATAAGAGAGTCCCCACCCCTCTCATTTGTGCCTCGTTTTGCGAGCCTTAGAGTGAGAATCAGGCAAAGTGCCAAATACAAAAGTTGTTCCTCTCTCTCTCTTCTTTCTCTCTCTAGAATCTCAGAATTTCTGGAGTTACAGATTGTGAGTTATCTGCGACGCGGCGCACTGCGACGATTTTCTTTTTAGGCCCATTTCCCGTCGCAGTTCCGTCGAAATTTCACTGCGGGCTAACCAGGTGGAATTTTTGGACGATTTTTGCGACAGCGCGACCGTAAGAGGTAGGGCTTCGATTTCCGTATTGATCATTTTGCTCCATTCCGTACTTTTGGCACAGTTTTTAGGTCCTCTTTGACCCCCTTTTTACTGTGATGATTTTTGGACAGCACCAACTTCTCCGATTTTTATCTTGACGTAGGAGCATCAGATCGAGACGTTTAAAGAGTCGATTTTGATCTACTTTTCGCGAGGAACGCAACCGTGATTTTTCTGGGATTTTAGGAGCTCATATTAGAGGTGAAAAATTCCTCTTTTCCGTGCTGTCTGAAAAACAGCAAATATTGTACTTTTTAGGAGTTATTTTGACCAGCTGTGCGCTGATTTGCAGGATTTGAGGACTGTAGACAACCAGGAGACTACCTGGGGTGTTGTTTGAGCTGATCAAGGTGGGCGGTTGTTGCTTACCTCATTTTTGACAAGCTCACTGGGATTACTAGAAATCCCCTAAAATATGACAATTAAATCATTGGGACAAACTAACAGGACTACTAACAGGACTACTAAAAGGACTACTAACAGGACTACTAACAGGACAACTAACAGGACAATTAATGAGAACCATTGGGACAAATTAATATGACAAATGACAAGGACCGCTGGGATAAACTCCCCTAAAAATTAATGTAACCCCACAAATGATATGATAACTTATCTTGGGACACTGTGATTGAGACAAAGGCTATGATCTCGCATGCAAATGACTTTTATTCAGTAAATCAATTGTTTTAAAACCTTTGACACTATTTTACCACTTTTAAAAATAAAGACAGTTGCATGCATGCCCGGACATCAGGTAAGGCCACTATTCATTGCTACACTATCATATTGGGATTTGAACATGTTTTATTGTTGTCCTTTGCATTCAGATGTTGTTGCTCAAGTGTGAGCAGGGGTTCGGGATAGTGTAGCCAAGGTTGTGGACTTGTGGGGTATTGCGGTGACCGTGGACAGTAGGCGGTCGACCAGAGGATTATCCTTGCATCAGATTGGGGTTGAGTCTGGTTTATTGCGTCAGTTGGGATCGGGTTGTCCTAGTGGATGGTTTCCCACTTTGATCATAGTCATGATCCAGTCCTGCTAATTTATGGCACCTCTGATACTTATTACTGAGATACTTTACTCGTGTGGGTCGCTCCCCTCGAGTGCCACTCCGGAGTGTGTTACAACATTATCCCCTATCGGCACCCCCGATTTGGCCAACATTATCCCCTATCGGCATACCCGATTTGGCAAATACTATCCCCCATCGGCGTTATACCCGATTTGGCAAGACACAGCAGGAAGTACCAGTTTTGCTAGTGACACCAGAATGAGTTCATTCAGACAGGCATTTATACACTGATTCATACATTAGTTATTCTATTGCTTGGCATTTAGAGGCATGGTGGTGGTAGTTTCCTTTTTATCAGCAGTCTTTATAGCTTACAACTGTTCTTTCCTGTTGCCTCTAGTAGTCCTAGTGGGTGCGTCAGAGTTGAGGTTTTTACCCACTAGGGGAGGCTGCTGGTTTATCTGGTAGTTCTCACCCCCATTATTGTTTCCATTTCTTTCTTCTTCTTTATTTTGCAGAGTCATCTGCGGGAGCTGCTAGGCCATCAGCGGCTGATAAAGGTAAGGGGATCGCTGAATAGATAGATCTCCTGGGAGACTGAGAGCTGTAGATAGATGTGTACCCTCCACTCAGACTGTAATATTCTCCTTTATTTTGGGTCTGGCTTCCGCCAGCTGGATGTACTATTTTGGTGAGCTGGGAGATTATTGTACTTATTACAGTAGTATTTGTATTTCCAGTCTGAATACTATGTGATTCTTCTATTCAGCTCGATATTATGCTCTTGAACTGTTCATATTATCTCAGAGCAGGTTACCAGCGCTTCGTGTTCGCGGGAAATCCCGTGTGCACGGCGGATCTGTTGGCGAGCCCGGGTTCCGGGGCGTGACAGATTAAAGTTGGTATCAGAGCTTAGGGATAGGTCAGTTGGGACTTAGGAAACCCTAGGCTTTTGGCAGACCCTAGGATAATAGGGTATGAGAGACGTGATAATTTTGCGAAGTCGTTGGGTTACTTATTTAACTCTTCTAGTAAAGTAAGAAGGATCGACATAGCCTACTTCTGGTGGACAGTTATGTTGGCTGCAGACAACATAAAGTCACAGAAATAGGAGAATGTCTTTGACTTTCGCTAAGATTGGGTCGTGTGGGGTGATGATACTGAGAATGGTTTCTTGTGGTAGGATGCCTCCGCGACGTAGAATGTTGACGCGTTCTCAACCTGATTCCCCTGAACCCGATCAGGAGGAGTCCGAGCAGGGCCAGCAGAGTGAGGTGCAAGAGCTGCAGGCTCAGATGGCCCAGATGTCTGAAGCTGTTCGGCGTCAGGAGGAGGCCATGAGCCGGCTGACGCAGATGCTAGAACAGAGGGCGCAGCCTGTTGTAGCACCCTCGGAGAATTCTCCCGTACCTTCTTCTCCTGCCGTGAATCCCCCAGTTGTACCAGTGACCCTGGCATCCCCTGTTGCTCAGGGAGCAACCCGGCCATTGACTCCTGCAGAGGAGCAGGAGTTTTCTGACAAACTTACTCAATTCTGTAAGCGGGGACCGCCCAGGTTTTCAGGGCAAAATACTCAGCCTTGGGAGATCGGGACTTGGCTTTCTTCGATGGAGAAGTTATTTCGGGACTTCTTCATTGACCCAAAGTACAGGGTACATATGGCTGTACACTGCTTAGACGGGGATGCTGATGCATGGTGGCGCCGGGTGGAGCCCCTGGAATTTCAAATCACTCGGCAGCTACCCTGGTCAGAATTCAAGAAGATGATCTTAGATACGTATTTCTCCACGAGCATGAAGAAAAAGCTGGAAGATGATTTGAAGAATCTCCAGCAAGACAACCGGACAGCATTGGACTATTTTCAGGAGTTCAAGCGGTTACTCAACTGCGTACCTTATGTCGCCAGGGACGGACCCCACCAGGTAGAACTCTTTGAGTCGGGCTTGCGCCCAGAGATCTATACTCTGGTGCATGCTCAGAGACTACAGACCTTGGAGGAGGCAGCAGAGCATGCCCAGTGGGTTGAGAGGGGAGACCACGTCGTCGCCAGACGTGGGGGCCTGGTCGCTCAAGGCGCTGACAGGAAGCGACCAGCGCAGGACGACGGGGGGCAGGCCAGTTCGTGGAGGCCGCCGCGACCGCCACGGCCTCAGTTTTCCGGCCGCGGACGTTCTGAGCGGCGAGGGCCTGGTGGATCCCAGAGGCCACCGCAACATCAGCAGCAACAGCATTCGCATCAACAGAGATCGCAGTCACGGCAGCAAGGGCCCCGCGACAGAGGCAGCAGGCGAGGCAGCCCCAGGCTACGGTTAGGTGCATTTTCTGTCAGGGACAGCATAACTCTGATACATGTGATCTGAGGTTTGGCCGCTGTTATCGATGTGGACAGTCTGGCCACCTCCGAGCTGCCTGCCCATATGCACCATCGACGGCTCCTTCTTCAGCATCTGCTCCTTCTTCGTCTCAGCAGTGGTCGACAGCTCAGCGACCATATGCTCCAGCAAGCAGGCCATCTTCTTCCTATCCCACGGAGTATCGCCCTCCAGCTCAGAGTGGGCGAGTGTATGCTGCGCAGGTAGAGGACTCTTCAGCAGCAGAACACGTGGTGGCAGGTATCACCTTACTTTCTGGCATTAGGACTCGTACATTATTTGATACTGGAGCATCGCATTCTTTTATTAGTAAATCATTTGCATCATTACATGGGATAGAGGTAGGACCTTTACCACGTGCACGAGAGGTTCAGATTCCCGATCACACTTTGCACGTGGAGGAGTGCTGTTGGTCCTGCCCGATGCAAATCGAGTCCTGGATTATGCCAGCAGACCTGTTGGTCTTGAGACAGCTGAAGGACTTCGATGTGGTCCTCGGGATGGACTGGCTGGCTCGGTATTTCGCAACTATTGACTGTGCCGCAAGGACTGTCACTTTTAAGAGCCAGGCCAGGAATGTTGGTATATCGGGGATGTCAGAGTGCTTTCTTTGCCTCTATGGTTTCGACTTCCCGAGCGAGGCAAATGATCCAACGAGGATGTGTAGCCTTTTTGGCTAGTGTTGTTGAGGGGCCTACGGCGGCGCCGGAACTCGGGGATATCCCTATTGTTCGCGAGTTTCCGGATGTTTTTCCACCTGAGCTGACTAGTATGCCGCCAGATAGGGAGATTGAGTTCGTGATTGACGTGGTTCCAGGAACTGCGCCAATCTCTAAGGCTCCTTACCGAATGGCACCGGCTGAGTTGCGAGAGCTTAAGGCGCAACTCCAGGATTTAATGGATAAGGGCTTTATCAGGCCGAGTGTGTCGCCTTGGGGAGCACCGGTGCTATTCGTGAAGAAGAAAGATGGGTCACTTCGACTATGTGTGGACTATAGAGAGCTAAATAAAGTGACCATCAAGAACAAGTACCCTTTGCCGCGCATTGATGATCTTTTTGATCAGCTGCAAGGGTCTTGTGTCTTCTCTAAGATAGATCTGCAGTCCGGTTACCACCAGTTGAAGGTGAAGGCCGAGGATATTCCGAAAACGGCATTTAGATCACGGTACGGGCATTATGAATTTACAGTTATGCCTTTTGGGCTAACTAATGCCCCTGCCGCATTCATGGATTTAATGAACCGGATTTTCCGACCATACTTAGACCGATTTGTAGTGGTGTTCATCGATGATATCTTGATCTACTCCCGAAGTGATGCCGAGCATGAGGAGCACTTAAGGATTGTGCTGCAACTTCTGCGAGAGAAGAAGTTGTATGCCAAGCTGGCGAAGTGCGAGTTTTGGCTTCGGGAGGTGGTCTTCTTGGGCCATGTGATTTCTGCCGCAGGAGTGGCAGTAGACCCGGCAAAGATTGAGGCAGTCCGTGATTGGCCCCGACCGACGACGGTTTCTGAGGTACGTAGCTTTATGGGATTAGCTGGGTATTACCGTCGGTTTGTGGAAGGCTTTGCGAAGCTTTCCACACCCCTCACTCGCTTGACACGTAAAGAAGTGAAATTTATCTGGAGTGAGGACTGTCAAAGGAGCTTTGAGGAGCTAAAGAATAGACTGATGACCGCTCCTATCCTTTCCCTCCCTGTTATGGGAAAAGGATATGTGATCTACAGCGATGCATCACACAGCGGACTTGGTTGTGTGTTGATGCAAGAAGGGAAGGTAATTGCCTATGCATCAAGGCAACTCAAAGATTACGAGAAGAATTACCCTACCCATGACTTAGAGCTCGCTGCTGTAGTGTTTGCACTGAAACTTTGGCGTCATTACCTATATGGAGAACACTGTGAAATCTACACCGACCACAAGAGCCTAAAATACCTGTTCACGCAAAAGGAGCTGAATTTAAGGCAGCGTAGGTGGTTAGAGCTATTAAAAGATTATGATGTAGATATTCTCTACCACCCAGGCAAGGCTAATGTGGTTGCTGACGCCTTGAGTAGGAGAGCGGTGCAAAGTTTGTCTATGATGATCACAGACCAGGCACCACTATTAGAGGAGATGAGACGGCTCGAGATAGAGGTTGTGTCCCCTGGGGTCTCTGCTAGACTGACATCTTTAGTCGTGCAGCCCACTCTGCTAGACAGGATCAAGGAGAAACAGAGTGAGGACCCCCACTTGACCAGGATTAGAGATCAGATTCCGAGTAATCAGTCTGGGGACTTTACGGTAGATGCCTCGGGAGTACTGAGGTACAGGAACCGAGCATGTGTGCCAGCGGATGCGGAGATCCGAGAGCAGATATTGCGAGAGGCCCATTATACACCTTATACCCTACATCCTGGTGGGACTAAGATGTATAAAGACCTCAAGGCACACTTCTGGTGGAAAGGCATGAAAAGGGATATCGGGAGATTTGTGGCTCAGTGTTTAACTTGTCAGCAGGTGAAAGCTGAGCATCGAGTGCCAGCTGGCAAGTTACAGAGTCTCCCAATTCCCCAGTGGAAATGGGACCACATTACGATGGATTTTGTGGTCGGACTGCCAAGGGCACAGGGAGGAGCAGACGCTATCTGGGTAGTCGTGGATCGACTTACCAAGTCGGCGCACTTTCTGCCCATGCAGACTACGTGGCCACTTGACCGGCTAGCCCAGTTATATCTGGATGAGATAGTGAGATTACATGGAGTACCCGCCTCCATTGTATCAGATAGAGACCCGAGATTTGTTTCGCATTTCTGGAAAAGTTTGCAAACAGCCTTGGGGACTGAACTCAGGTTCAGTACGGCCTTTCATCCGCAGACAGATGGGCAGTCAGAGCGGACTATACAAATCCTGGAGGACATGCTTAGGGCTTGCGTCTTGGATTTCGGCGGAGGGTGGATTCGACACTTATCTTTAGCTGAGTTCGCGTACAACAATAGCTTTCAAGCGAGCATTCAGATGGCTCCGTTTGAAGCGTTGTATGGACGCAAGTGTCGATCACCACTTTATTGGAGTGACGTGGGCGAAAGGCGGA
The DNA here is from genome assembly GCA_029168755.2 of Tillandsia fasciculata. NCBI lineage: Eukaryota > Viridiplantae > Streptophyta > Magnoliopsida > Poales > Bromeliaceae > Tillandsia > Tillandsia fasciculata. The sequence goes on from CM054941.1 coordinate 21,201,174, forward strand.
CCTTGGGACCAGATGTCTTGATAGAGGCAGAAGAGAAGGTCCGAGTAATTCGGAAGCATCTTCAGACCGCCCAGAGCCGACAAAGGAGCTATGCCGATGTTCGGCGACGAGACTTAGAGTTTCAGGTTGGTGATCATGTATTCCTGAAAGTCTCGCCGTCCAAAGGAATCAGGAGATTCGGCATTCGTGGAAAACTTAGCCCCCGATATATTGGACCCTTTGAGGTATTGGAGCGTATCGGGCCAGTTGCCTACCGACTTGCACTTCCTCCGAGGCTTGCTGGTGTCCATGATGTATTTCATGTTTCTTCTTTGAGGAAGTATGTCTTCGACCCATCGCACGTCATCGACTTCACACCGCTGGAGATTAGCGAGGATTTGAGGTATGAGGAGCGCCCACTGCGAATTCTGGATCGAGAGGTAAAAGAATTGCGCAGTAAGGCCATTCCCTATGTAAAGATCCAATGGAGCAATCATGACGAGCGCGAGGCTACATGGGAGCTCGAGTCGGAGATGAGGAATGCTCACCCCTACTTATTCGAGACCTCGGACTGAGGATTACTGTTTAGTCTCGTTTCGAGGACGAAACTCTTTTAGTGGGGGAGGATGTGATGATCCGGACTCCCGCAGAACTCCGCAACATTAATAGTGACTGTAGAAGGCTTGTACTGTGCATCGGAGCTTGTAGAAGCGAAATTGGATATTTTTAAGAGACTCTGCGCGAAAATCGGAGCAAACGGAAATTTCCGGGAGCTTTCGGCAAAATTTTGGATGAGAATTTGGCGAAACGGACGGCGGAATCGGACTCAGCGCGCGAAAACGGTCAAAATGGTATATTCGCTTTATTTTTCGGCACATTGGTACTGTTCACCGGAATTACTGTTCCGGCCGGCCGGAATTACTGTTCCGGCCGGCGGCGGCCGCCGGCGAGCGGCGGCGGGCGGCGGCGCACGGCGGCGGGCAGCGGCGCAGCGGCGGGGCAGCGGCGGAGCGCGGAGGCGCGCAGCGCGGGCAGGCGCGGGCAGGGCTCGGGTGCGCGGTCCATGGGCCTGGCGTGCACCGGGAGCACCGAACATTCCCCTTGCCACGTGGCGCTTCCCCATTGGATGGCCGGCTTCTAGAAGCATCTAGATGGATGACACGTGGCGGCACCCCATTGGCTGACAGGATCCGGAAGACCCGGAGCGCGGACCGGCCATGTGCACCACGTGGGACACGTGGCAGCCTCCCAGTGGCCCTTGCACCGGCTGTTTCCTGTTTGGGCAACACGTGGCGCGTTTTGGTTGGCCCGTTTTGGTGTTTCGTGTTCGGATCCGATCCCGTGTGGGAATATTCCCTTTTGGCCCATTATATAAAGAGTCCCCACCCCCTCTCATTTGTGCCTCGTTTTGCGAGCCTTAGAGAGAGAATCAGGCAAAGTGCCAAATACAAAAGTTGTTCCTCTCTCTCTCTTCTTTCTCTCTCTAGAATCTCAGAATTTCTGGAGTTACAGATTGTGAGTTATCTGCGACGCGGCGCACTGCGACGATTTTCTTTTTAGGCCCATTTCCCGTCGCAGTTCCGTCGAAAATTCACTGCGGGCTAACCAGGTGGAATTTTTGGACGATTTTTGCGACAGCGCGACCGTAAGAGGTAGGGCTTCGATTTCCGTATTGATCATTTTGCTCCATTTCGTACTTTTGGCACAGTTTTTAGGTCCTCTTTGACCCCCTTTTTACTGTGATGATTTTTGGACAGCACCAACTTCTCCGATTTTTATCTTGACGTAGGAGCATCAGATCGAGGCGTTTAAAGAGTCGATTTTGATCTACTCTTCGCGAGGAACGCAACCGTGATTTTTCTGGGATTTTAGGAGCTCATTTTAGAGGTGAAAAATTCCTCTTTTTCCGTGCTGTCTGAAAAACAGCAAATATTGTACTTTTTGGGAGTTATTTTACCAGCTGTGCGCTGATTTGCAGGATTTGAGGACTGTGGACAACCAGGAGACTACCTGGGGTGTTGTTTGAGCTGTTCAAGGTGGGCGGTTGTTGCTTACCTCATTTTTGACAAGCTCACTGGGATTACTAGAAATCCCCTAAAATATGACAATTAAATCATTGGGACAAACTAACAGGACTACTAACAGGACTACTAAAAGGACTACTAACAGGACTACTAACAGGACAACTAACAGGACAATTAATGAGAACCATTGGGACAAATTAATATGACAAATGACAAGGACCGCTGGGATAAACTCCCCTAAAAATTAATATAACCCCACAAATGATATGATAACTTATATTGGGACACTGTGATTGAGACAAAGGCTATAATCTCGCATGCAAATGACTTTTATTCAGTAAATCAATTGTTTTAAACCTTTGACTCTATTTTACAACTTTTAAAAATAAAGACAGTTGCATGCATGCCCGGACATCAGGTAAGGCCACTATTCATTGCTACACTATCATATTGGGATTTGAACATGTTTTATTGTTGTCCTTTGCATTCAGATGTTGTTGCTCAAGTGTGAGCAGGGGTTCGGGATAGTGTAGCCAAGGTTGTGGACTTGTGGGGTATTGCGGTGACCGCGGACAGTAGGCGGTCGACCAGATGATTATCCTTGCATCAGATTGGGGTTGAGTCTGGTTTATTGCATCAGTTGGGATCGGGTTGTCCTAGTGGATGGTTTCCCACTTTGATCATAGTCATGATCCAGTCCTGCTAATTTATGGCACCTCTGATACTTATTACTGAGATACTTTACTCGTGTGGGTCGCTCCCCTCGAGTGCCACTCCGGAGTGTGTTACAACATTATCCCCTATCGGCACCCCCGATTTGGCCAACATTATCCCCTATCGGCATACCCGATTTGGCAAATACTATCCCCCATCGGCGTTATACCCGATTTGGCAAGACACAGCAGGAAGTACCAGTTTTGCTAGTGACACCAGATTGAGTTCATTCAGACAGGCATTTATACACTGATTCATACATTTAGTTATTCTATTGCTTGGCATTTAGAGGCATGGTGGTGGTAGTTTCCTTTTTATCAGCAGTCTTTATAGCTTACAACTGTTCTTTCCTGTTGCCTCTAGTAGTCCTAGTGGGTGCGTCAGAGTTGAGGTTTTACCCACTAGGGGAGGCTGCTGGTTTATCTGGTAGTTCTCACCCCCATTATTGTTTCCTTTCTTTCTTCTCCTTTATTTTTGCAGAGTCATCTGCGGGAGCTGCTAGGCCATCAGCAGCTGATAAAGGTAAGGGGATCGCTGAATAGATAGATCTCCTGGGAGACTGAGAGCTGTAGATAGATGTCGTACCCTCCACTCAGACTGTGATATTCTCCTTTATTTTGGGTCTGGCTTCCGCCAGCTGGATGTACTATTTTGGTGAGCTGGGAGATTATTGTACTTATTACAGTTGTATTTGTATTTCCAGTCTGAAATACTATGTGGTTCTTCTATTCAGCTCGATATTATGCTCTTTTACTGTTCATATTATATCAGAGCAGGTTACCAGCGCTTCGTGTCGCGGGAAATCCCGTGTGCACGGCGGATCTGTTGGCGAGCCCGGGTTCCGGGGCGTGACATACATGTATCCCAGTGGCACGACGAGCCGAGGATCAGCTAATCGTACCTACTGGGTACTAAAATCTGCGGATAGTAAGAGTCAATAGGAAAAGCTGGAAAGCATAGAGGTCTACTACTAATCAGAATCAGAACTACAGGTAAATATACTGGAAATCAACCATAAAACAGTAGATCATACATGCTGAAAATAAAAGGCAACTGAAAGGTATACTAGAACATGGAAATATAGAATCTATGCATCAATCACAAGGATACCAAGTACCCAAACAATGCCCATATTGGTCACGGGGACCTCAGGCTCATATCACTATCTGCACCTGTCCCACTGACATAACCCCGCACCCATAAGTGCTATCTGGGGCTCACGGGTCCTTCCTCTAGACCACTTTACCGGTAAAGAACAATAGCCACGGGGAGCGACCCCGGCAATGTTCGTGAAGTACAGCGATGCATGGCAAGTCGTACTGATCAATCTCACGGTCTAGTGACCGAGTAGTCGGCAACATGCCGAGATCCCAACAGGGAATCATCTGTCTATCTCTATCAATCGGAATCAATCAATCGTGCATATGAATAATATATCAAATAACATCTCAGTGACAGGAAACAGTAAGTATCAACTAGTCATGCAGATCTGTATATCAATCAATCAGGATCAATCAATCATGTATATCGAGTAGTATCTATCAATCAGGATCAATTAATCATGCATATCGGCGTATATCAAGAAATATCTCAATAACAGTAATCAATAGGTGTCATCTAATCATGCAAGTCTATGTATCAATCAATCAGGATCAGTCAGGAATAATCAGGGATCATGTAAATAATAATCGGCTGATCGTGAACAAGCAATCACATGTATAAGTCTAATCGAGACGATGTCAAACAGGGGATCATGATATGTCAAGATAGGTCATGTAATCTGTAGGAAGATCAAGAACAGGGGTCCGACTAGACTAAAGCAACCAGAGGGCCAAAAAGCTGAGGCCCGGTTCGAAGATAACCCACCTGGATGACGGCAGATTCTCGAACTCCCGCGCTGCTACTGGGAGGCTGGTGCTGAAGAACTGGGCCCTGTATAAAGAGATATGATCAGTAAATAACTCACACAACCCTTTCCCGACGGCGTTACACTAGCGAAACATTTAAACGGGTCAAATCGGTCATTTCGTCGGTCGATATCTGATTCCTGGTCAACGAGGACCACCGGAATCCAAATAAGATGGCCAGGTAGTGCGTAATACTGTCTAAGGGCAGCCAGGATATTTATTTTGCAAGTTGGTCCATAGTGTATTCAAAATTGCATAATGATCTTTTAGTGACTTACTGTTTTAGCTCGTTCTTATGATCCGGGGGTCCAACGACGACGCCGTAAGTGCCAGCGCGTCACATTTGATGCGACGGACCCCGAGCTCACAACCTTGGGTCAGCGCGAAACCCCAGGGCAAAGTTAGCCTTTTAACTCGCGATATTGGACACAGTGTTTTGCCCCGTTCTCGCAATCCGGGACTCCGACGACGACGCCGTAAATTCCAGCGGGTTCGTTACGTCGAGACGGAGCCCGTGCTCATGGGGTTTGATCGACACGGATCCCGAGTTAAAAGTTGGCCCATGAAGTCCTTTATGTCAAATTACAACTTAGCTAAAATTTAGTGTTTACATGATCAATTCAAGAATTAGTTGGAGCACGGTGCTAAGCATGGACTGAGGACAGTAGGGCTCACCTTATGCCTGCCGGAATCCCGCCGGAACAGTGGCCGGAGGAGCAGCCCAACAATCAAGGCTCGGTTTGGGGCTGAACTTGGCACTCCCCTCGGTCAGCCTGCAAACAAAGGTGAGCATGGGTCAGCTCTGGGTCCCAGGTGATGTTCTGGTTAAGTCGGGTTGAAGCCCGACGGCCGCAGGGGCGGCGGCCGGAGCTAGAGCCCGGAATACAAGGCTCGGGTGCAAGGTTTAAGACCCAACACAGAGGGGTGTTTTGGGTTAAACTAAAATTATGGAGAGCTTGCTTAGGGTCTGTAGACCTCACCTGAGTGGTTGGTCGAAGCCTGGACTCGTCGGGGATCGCCGGAAGTGGGAGCCGAGGTCAAATCGGGTGCAACTCTGCATGTCACAAAGCCGACGTTAAGATCCCCATGCAAGGCCATGACTGGACTCAAGAGCACGAGATAAGCCTACCTGAACGTTCCCGGCGGTCGAGGAGCGCCGGCGAGGCGGCGCTGCGAAGCTCCGGCGAAGCTCGGAGGAGCTCTAATGGCGGATTCCGGCCGGGGGACTACGGGCCGGAGCAGCTTGGGTCAACAAGGTCCACGTGGCGCCAGGACTCTTCTGGTGAGGTTGGCCGGCGACAGAGGGCCGCGGCGGCGCCGGACGGCCAAGGGCGGAAGAAGTTCAAGAAAACGGCTTTCTAGGGCACACCCGATCGTGCCCGATCTGGATCAGATCACCCTCCAACCTCGTGGACGTGCCGCAGTCGACGAGAGGAGGTGATCCAACGGTGCTGATCGCACGGTTGACGGCCGGATAACGGCGGCGCAAGGGCTTGGTCCAAAACGATAACTTTCCGGCCAATAGGGCTTCCGCCGGCGATCGGGACGACGGCCGAGGCTCGGGCTTCACCAGATGAATCACCTTAACGTCATGAGCGCACGGGACATACCCAAAACCCAAGACAAAGAGAAAGGGTCCAAGATCTCACCTTCGCCGGAAAGTTGAATGGAGGGTTGGTCCCGTGGCGGCGCTTGGCGGCGGCGGGGCACGGGGTCACCACTGCTTGGACGCGGCCACCCAGAGGACTCGTCCAGATCCAGTCTTGATCTCGTACACCCTCCTTGATCACCTCTTCTCCAAGAACCCGAGAGAAGGAGTTATTTTGCTCCTTTCCTTTCCGGCGGCTGTGTGGAGGCGGCGGCCGGTGCGGCTGGGTCCGAGGAGAGCGGCAAGGGAGAGGGGGCTGTTAAGGGTTGCGGCTGGAGGGAAGGCTACGGGGTCTAGGGTTTTGAAGAACCCTAACCCAAACCCTATATATTTGTATATAGTATTTGGTAACAATTGCCAACTAGTCCCTCCGCCCTCGGTATTTCATCCCCAGTCCTTCACAGCATGCTCATCTCACAACTAAGTCCCTCTCCAATGCATGGCACGCTTTTCGAGGCAACACATATAAGGGTTTATGTGTAAAAGTTGTATTTTTCGACACATTTTCATTTTTCGAGAAAATTCGAGCATCAGATCGAAAAACGGACTTCGCCAGGACATCCGGCTCGACGAAACCTATCAAGTAGCGATCTCTGTTTTTCAAAACAGTGTCCGGATAAATTTTCGGTCCATAAAATACAGCTCCGAAATACTATTTTCGCATTTTTCGAGACTTCGGGTCGTCAAACGAAAATTCCGTCAGCGCCATTGCGTCCAGAATGACGAAACCATTAAAATTCACTATTTGAAGTGCTAGGATCAGCTTCCGAATGACGAAATGGCCCACGTTCGCACTTGGGGCAATTAAACTTAGGGTTTACTGTTCATTAACAGTACCCAAGCACTGTGCACTTAAGTCGCGGGTCCCGCCCGCTTCTTTGTCGATTTCTGGAAGATCCGACCGTCGGATCTAAACTTGCTTAATATGGTTTTTACTCAGTTCGTCATGACGGTCGCACTCGTGGTCTCGGATCTTCGAGATCAGGTCCGTATTGAAAAGCGATATTTCTGGCCCACTAACTGTGCCATTTATACTGCAGAAAAGGGGCACTATCGCTAACTGAGCCATTTATGATCCAAATTCAACTTGACTCAAATCAATTTCATTTCTTTATTTATTTTCAAAAATTTAAGTTCTTACATCTCTCCTACCAAAAAGGAAGTTTCGTCCCTGAAACTTAATACAACTTAGAGTCAAATACATGGAAAAAACGCTCCAACATGGCTGATTCACGTTCCCACGTGGCTTCGCGCTCTTCAAGGTTCTCCCATTGTACCTTGACATAGGGGATCGGTCAACTTCTCATCTTCTTTTCGTCTCGAGCCAGGTTTTTCAGTGGTGTTTCAGTAAGGAACGATCTCTAAGTCTAGACGCTGGAACTCGGAAATCAAACGATCCTGATCAGTGATCAATAGCAGCTCTGGGGTATCATCACTGAAACTATACCATCGTTGTCCAGAGGGTAACCCTGGAGACTATAACCATAGATAAGCGAACAAGTAGACCCAATCACGATATTACCCCTTACGGGGTAGAGTATTTCAAACCACCCTTTCGACAGTACCTTGTCTGCAGCCAATATACTTATCGAAAGAAGGGTGAAATACCCAAGATCTGTTGCCAACATCAAGTTGGAGACACGACTCCCACCGGAGTCAACCGGAGGTATAGGTAGCGTGGCTAAAGCAGTCAATGTCTACGGAGATCAATGTCCAATTTTATCTTTAATCTATTTATTAAAATAAAGTAATTCAGATTATTACGTCACCTCCACTTCAAGGAGTTTTTGTTCATGAAGCTTACAACTTAAAGTCATACATTATGAAATGTTTACACCAGTTTATTCGAGAGCTACGAAATCAGTCGTCGGGTTTTCTCCCGTTGGCTCTCCATGAGGGGTCAGTGCATAAACGCGTCCACTTGCCGACGGATACCCTCCAGTAGGTGGTCGAGGTAGAGGGGGACGCCCAGATGAAGCTGAGCTAGGCGCCGGTTCTAGTCGTCGTTGAGAAGGTGCGGGTACCGGGGCTGTGATCTGCGCAGGTGCGGAACCCTGCGGGCACTCCGAAGCTCTATGCCCCTGTTGGCCGCATTTGAAGCATTGGCCGTGACGTTGTTTACAGAAGCGCGTTTGGTGGGTACCCCCACAGAAGACACACGGTCGAGATGGCTTCGCTTTCTTGTTTTGATTTGCTTGCCCACCGCCGTTTCCTGGATGCGCCCTCTTCTTGCCCTTGTCCCTGTCCTTGTCCGCTGCATTCCGCTCGGCGCGGGACATCTTGATCTCCGCCTCGATCGCTAGACACCGCTCCACGCAGTTGTCGAAGTCTGTGGAGAGGTGTGACGCGAGGTGTCGACGGATCTCTGTCCTCAAGCCCTGTGAAAACAAGCGTACCTTCCGACGTTCCTCGCGCACCGCCTGAGGCACCAGGTCGGCGATGCGCAGGAACTCCTGCTCGTAGTCTCGGACGCTTAGGTCGCCCTGTTTGATCGTCTCCAGTTCGCGTTCGAGACCCTCCTTAGTGGTCTCCGTAAGGTGGTGCTGGTACATGGCGGTCTTAAAATCTTCCCAGGTAGGAACGGCCGGGCTCGGGAAGTAGCGCTCACGGTGTCGCCTCCACCACCTGGATGCCCGGCCATCCAAGCAGTGAGCGGCGATATGGACCTTGTCGCGGTCCTCGGTGTAGGCATCCTGGAACAGTTTCTCCATATGATCGATCCATAATTCGACCGCCCAGTGGTCTACATCATTGCCGTCGAAGGTCTGCGGCTTGAACTTTTTAAACTCTAGAAGGGCCGCCTTCGCTCGGGCCTTCTCTGCCCGATCGGCCTCAACATCGGCCGCAGGATTAGCAGCGAAAGAAATAAAGCGAGAGGAAGCCGACGCGGTAGTGGCAGTGGCTCTAGGGGCTGCAGCAGGGGCTGAAGCTGGAACGGGCCCCGCCGGTGGTGGCGCGGGGTCTACATCTGGCTCAGCCAAGCATTCTGGCTCGGCGACGACCGGTGCAGCAGGGGGTGCAACCGGTGGTGTGACCTCAGGTGCAGCAGGTGGAGGAGCAGGCGGGGCAGGAGTGGAGGGGCCAGCAGCCTGCTGCTGCATAAATTGCTGGAACATGCCGGCCAGAGTCGCCACCTGAGCCTCAAGCCGGTCCACACGGCCCTGATCAACGGGCTCGCTCGGCGTGCTAGGTGGTCGGCCTACTCCACGGCCTGTGCCCCGTCCCCGTCCACGACCTGGAGGACGAGCCATAGCTGCAATACAGAAGCGGTCAGAAACCGACTCTGATAATATACTTAAGGTTCTAACCTTTATACTTGATATGCCCAACGCTCTCACGTGACAAGTCATCCTAGGGTTCATCCTAACCAGTTCCTAATCATCTTTTCCTAGGTACCGTGTACCTATTCTCTGATACCATCTAATCTGTCACGCCCCGAGTTTTTAAAAATCCGGTAAATTTTTTTTTTTGAAATCAGAGTTTGCAAACTGGGCGCAACAGACCGCCACACGTATAGAAGACCCTCTATCCCAAGAACAGAGACTCCCCTATACATGCACGGCTACAAATCGTCATCATCAGAGATCAATAGATATATCCGTAACTAATGCTAGTCTACTCAACAAAAATAATTCAAATCAATTATTACATCAACATTTTACATGACTAATCAACTAGAACTGGAACAAATGCTGGAAATAAAGGTCTGGAGATGTCATCAACATATGTAAGCTCATGGGGACAGCTCTATCGTAATCTGCTCACTGGACCGTCCCGCTATCTCCCCACCCGACCGACCTGGAAAATAGTCACCCAGGGGGTGTGAGATACACTATACATGTATCCCAGTGGGCACGACGAGCCGAGGATCAGCTAATCGTACCTACTGGGTACTAAAATCTGCGGATAGTAAGAGTCAATAGGAAAAGCTGGAAAGCATAGAGGTCTACTACTAATCAGAATCAGAACTACAGGTAAATATACTGGAAATCAACCATAAAACAGTAGATCATACATGCTGAAAATAAAAGGCAACTGAAAGGTATACTAGAACATGGAAATATAGAATCTATGCATCAATCACAAGGATACCAAGTACCCAAACAATGCCCATATTGGTCACGGGGACCTCAGGCTCATATCACTATCTGCACCTGTCCCACTGACATAACCCCGCACCCATAAGTGCTATCTGGGGCTCACGGGTCCTTCCTCTAGACCACTTTACCGGTAAAGAACAATAGCCACGGGGAGCGACCCCGGCAATGTTCGTGAAGTACAGCGATGCGTGGCAAGTCGTACTGATCAATCTCACGGTCTAGTGACCGAGTAGTCGGCAACATGCCGAGATCCCAACAGGGAATCATCTGTCTATCTCTATCAATCGGAATCAATCAATCGTGCATATGAATAATATATCAAATAACATCTCAGTGACAGGAAACAGTAAGTATCAACTAGTCATGCAGATCTGTATATCAATCAATCAGGATCAATCAATCATGTATATCGAGTAGTATCTATCAATCAGGATCAATTAATCATGCATATCGGCGTATATCAAGAAATATCTCAATAACAGTAATCAATAGGTGTCATCTAATCATGCAAGTCTATGTATCAATCAATCAGGATCAGTCAGGAATAATCAGGGATCATGTAAATAATAATCGGCTGATCGTGAACAAGCAATCACATGTATAAGTCTAATCGAGTCGATGTCAAACAGGGGATCATGATATGTCAAGATAGGTCATGTAATCTGTAGGAAGATCAAGAACAGGGGTCCGACTAGACTAAAGCAACCAGAGGGCCAAAAAGCTGAGGCCCGGTTCGAAGATAACCCACCTGGATGACGGCAGATTCTCGAACTCCCGCGCTGCTACTGGGAGGCTGGTGCTGAAGAACTGGGCCCTGTATAAAGAGATATGATCAGTAAATAACTCACACAACCCTTTCCCGACGGCGTTACACTAGCGAAACATTTAAACGGGTCAAATCGGTCATTTCGTCGGTCGATATCTGATTCCTGGTCAACGAGGACCACCGGAATCCAAATAAGATGGCCAGGTAGTGCGTAATACTGTCTAAGGGCAGCCAGGATATTTATTTTGCAAGTTGGTCCATAGTGTATTCAAAATTGCATAATGATCTTTTAGTGACTTACTGTTTTAGCTCGTTCTTAAGATCCGGGGGTCCAACGACGACGCCGTAAGTGCCAGCGCGTCACATTTGATGCGACGGACCCCGAGCTCACAACCTTGGGTCAGCGCGAAACCCCAGGGCAAAGTTAGCCTTTTAACTCGCGATATTGGACACAGTGTTTTGCCCCGTTCTCGCAATCCGGGACTCCGACGACGACGCCGTAAATTCCAGCGGGTTCGTTACGTCGAGACGGAGCCCGTGCTCATGGGGTTTGATCGACACGGATCCCGAGTTAAAAGTTGGCCCATGAAGTCCTTTATGTCAAATTACAACTTAGCTAAAATTTAGTGTTTACATGATCAATTCAAGAATTAGTTGGAGCACGGTGCTAAGCATGGACTGAGGACAGTAGGGCTCACCTTATGCCTGCCGGAATCCCGCCGGAACAGTGGCCGGAGGAGCAGCCCAACAATCAAGGCTCGGTTTGGGGCTGAACTTGGCACTCCCCTCGGTCAGCCTGCAAACAAAGGTGAGCATGGGTCAGCTCTGGGTCCCAGGTGATGTTCTGGTTAAGTCGGGTTGAAGCCCGACGGCCGCAGGGGCGGCGGCCGGAGCTAGAGCCCGGAATACAAGGCTCGGGTGCAAGGTTTAAGACCCAACACAGAGGGGTGTTTTGGGTTAAACTAAAATTATGGAGAGCTTGCTTAGGGTCTGTAGACCTCACCTGAGTGGTTGGTCGAAGCCTGGACTCGTCGGGGATCGCCGGAAGTGGGAGCCGAGGTCAAATCGGGTGCAACTCTGCATGTCACAAAGCCGACGTTAAGATCCCCATGCAAGGCCATGACTGGACTCAAGAGCACGAGATAAGCCTACCTGAACGTTCCCGGCGGTCGAGGAGCGCCGGCGAGGCGGCGCTGCGAAGCTCCGGCGAAGCTCGGAGGAGCTCTAATGGCGGATTCCGGCCGGGGGACTACGGGCCGGAGCAGCTTGGGTCAACAAGGTCCACGTGGTGCCAGGACTCTTCTGGTGAGGTTGGCCGGCGACAGAGGGCCGCGGCGGCGCCGGACGGCCAAGGGCGGAAGAAGTTCAAGAAAACGGCTTTCTAGGGCACACCCGATCGTGCCCGATCTGGATCAGATCACCCTCCAACCTCGTGGACGTGCCGCAGTCGACGAGAGGAGGTGATCCAACGGTGCTGATCGCACGGTTGACGGCCGGATAACGGCGGCGCAAGGGCTTGGTCCAAAACGATAACTTTCCGGCCAATAGGGCTTCCGCCGGCGATCGGGACGACGGCCGAGGCTCGGGCTTCACCAGATGAATCACCTTAACATCATGAGCGCACGGGACATACCCAAAACCCAAGACAAAGAGAAAGGGTCCAAGATCTCACCTTCGCCGGAAAGTTGAATGGAGGGTTGGTCCCGTGGCGGCGCTTGGCGGCGGCGGGGCACGGGGTCACCACTGCTTGGACGCGGCCACCCAGAGGACTCATCCAGATCCAGTCTTGATCTCGTACACCCTCCTTGATCACCTCTTCTCCAAGAACCCGAGAGAAGGAGTTATTTTGCTCCTTTCCTTTCCGGCGGCTGTGGAGGCGGCGGCCGGTGCGGCTGGGTCCGAGGAGAGCGGCAAGGGAGAGGGGGCTGTTAAGGGTTGCGGCTGGAGGGAAGGCTACGGGGTCTAGGGTTTTGAAGAACCCTAACCCAAACCCTATATATTTGTATATAGTATTTGGTAACAATTGCCAACTAGTCCCTCCGCCCTCGGTATTTCATCCCCAGTCCTTCACAGCATGCTCATCTCACAACTAAGTCCCTCTCCAATGCATGGCACGCTTTTCGAGGCAACACATATAAGGGTTTATGTGTAAAGTTGTATTTTTCGACATATTTTCGTTTTTCGAGAAAATTCGAGCATCAGATCGAAAAACGGACTTCGCCAGGACGTCCGGCTCGACGAAACCTATCAAGTAGCGATCTCTGTTTTTCAAACAGTGTCCGGATAAATTTTCGGTCCATAAAATACAGCTCCGAAATACTATTTTCGCATTTTTTCGAGACTTCGGGTCGTCAAACGAAAATTCCGTCAGCGCCATTGCGTCCAGAATGACGAAACCATTAAAATTCACTATTTGAAGTGCTAGGATCAGCTTCCGAATGACGAAATGGCCTACGTTCGCACTTGGGGCAATTAAACTTAGGGTTTACTGTTCATTAACAGTACCCAAGCACTGTGCACTTAAGTCGCGGGTCCCGCCCGCTTCTTTGTCGATTTCTGGAAGATCCGACCGTCGGATCTAAACTTGCTTAATATGGTTTTTACTCAGTTCGTCATGACGGTCGCACTCGTGGTCTCGGATCTTCGAGATCAGGTCCGGATTGAAAAGCGATATTTCTGGCCCACTAACTGTGCCATTTATACTGCAGAAAAGGGGCACTATCGCTAACTGAGCCATTTATGATCCAAATTCAACTTGACTCAAATCAATTTCATTTCTTTATTTATTTTCAAAAATTCAAGTTCTTACATTTCGGCACATTTCTTAGATTTTGCTTTTGAGGTTTTGTCTTTGAACTCTGTGCCCTGGTTCTGTCAGGGACCGTTGTTGGAGGTGCCGGTTGCCGCGCAATTTTACCGCCGAACTTTTCGGGGTGTACCGTTCACGCGTGGCGGGCGCCGTTGCGCATTCTGTCGAAAGTGAACATTTCTGCTGGAGCCCAATTGCAAGTGTCTACAAGCAATTGGTGGCAAACCGAGGTGGGTTGGATTTTCCTTCAAGTCTGCGGACTTCTTTCTAATTCTAGTGTTGTAAATGTTAGCATGCTAGAATAGGTGCTACTATTGATGTTTATTATTATTGGAACTTTGACCTAGCACCCCGCCATATATTTGCATGTGTAAACCAGACTAGTAGAGAACTCTCACTTGGGCTAGGTTCTTTTATGCTTTAGACATCAACACTTTACATTCTATCCCTGGACATAGTGTTTTCCTCGCCCGGGTAGTGGGCCGAGTGGTTGGAATTTCTCTTAGTGTAGGATGCATGTTACACTCGTGCTTGGGGGCCGAGTGGAGTCTGGTAGATGTAGCTAGTCTTGTAACGGTGGCAGGAGCCGTTTGGGTAAACAGTGGTCCCGGGTTGTCGAGTTCTTCAATTTATTTGTCGCCACTGTGTTCGTGACAGTGGTGTACCAGTGATAGCAGGACCTTGAATCCAGAATCTTTTTGGGCACACATAATTTCCGTAAACCAATATTTTTCTTCCAAATGTCGAAGGGTCGCCGGAGTCTGTTCTTGTCTGATTGGGCAAAGGCATTAGCCCTTCGGGGTTTGGGAATAAAACTTGTTTTCTAACTGATTTTCCTAAAATAGCTAAAATTCATTAAAATGGATTTTCTTAAATCAAGATGATTTTACAGAAAGGAACTACTTTTAGTCCTCACCTTGCGTGGGTCGAGTGAAAATGGTTTCGGTAATAAATATCACCTTTTTTGTAAACTTCTTCACCCGAGAGAGTTCGAGTGATCTGGATTCTAAGGGCTGCCTTTTTCTTTGGATCGAGAACAACGAGAGGCTATGTCTAGAGACTGTTCTTGTTTGATTTGGGTTGTAGGTTCTAGTCTTTCGGGGTTTTCGGACCCTTCATTGTTATCGGCTGTGGAGTATACCCAGCTAGTGAGTTTGCATGTTGAGTTGATGTCCTATTTGGGGAGCCGTTGGGTTGACGGCGGTCCTGGCTGTCGAGTATTTTCAGCCCATGAGTTAGAGATGTGATGTTGGTTACTGTCGATCTTGTTGGTCGTGGATTTGGATTATAGCCTGCATGAGCTATATTGAGCACGACAGAGATACGCGGATACTTTCCTCGGTGGAGTCGCGCCCCTCAAGTGCCGCTCCGGAGCTGGGCCTGTTACTTTGCTATCGCGACTTGTCGACGCAATCCGTGTGGGACGCCCTACGTAAGTCCAGTCCTCCGTGGATGTAATGGCAGTAGGTGGGTGCAGGTTTGACTGGACCCTATGTGGCAGTCACTGTGATTGGGTTGATTGAGTATATTGAGTTAGAGTCGATGCATCATTTTCATCTGTATCACCCATTGAGCATTGTAGATAGAGGCATGATAGTTGTAGATTTCTTTCCAGCTTATCTTTACATTATTACAGTTTTTCTGTTATCTTATGCCTCTAGTAGACTTAGTGGGCAGACCGTTGGTCTTGGAGACGGTACCCACTGAGAACTACGTGACGGTGTAGTTCTCACACCCTCTATTGGTGACAGATTTTCCAAAGGCATCTACCCTTGTTCCTACTCCTGTTGCTGCACCAGCTGATCGAGGTAAGGGAGTCGCGAGCTAGTTTTCTACCCGTCTTTGGAGTATAGTTGTACCCCTTTTTGGAGCTTTGTAGTGCAGCCTGCTGAATCATTGTAGATAGTTACTATTGAGAGCTTTATTTCTGAGAGACTCATGTTGTGAGGTTCTGACTTATACTTTTTGGAGTTGTATTTTTATATTTCAGTAATTTATTTTTCAACTCTGATATCTGTATAGCCGTAGTATTATCTTTTGCAGATTAGACGCTTCGTCTATACGGGGCTTCCCGTATAGACGGCAGATCTGTTGGCGGACCCGGATAGCAGTTTCGACTCCGGGGCGTGACATTGATACTATTAATAGTATACCAGTCTAGCTATATATATATATATATATATATATATATATAGAGAGAGAGAGAGAGAGAGAGAGAGAGAGAGAGAGAGAGAGAGAGAGAGAGAGAGAGAGATATTTATATACTTTCAAAAACACAAGCAAAAATATGCTTGTGAATTTTTTACCATTGGATTTGGATTGATATTTGTGCTATTTACCTTTTCTTTCTCTCTCTTTAGTTGACTTTACAATAGCTCAAATCTCAATGCAAATTCAATGGTAAAAAATTCACAAGCCTATATTAGACATTTTTGAAAATATATAAGCTCTACTCTCTCTCTCTCTCTCTCTCTCTCTCTCTCTCTCTCTCTCTCTATATATATATATATATATATATATATATGCCCATAATTTTACTAATTTGTTTAGAAAAGGGCTTTGTTATAATGCTTAATTATAATTATAGCAAAGCATTATACACGTAACTGGTCCCAAGTCCAAAGAATTTTTTGTGGATTGAAATGAATGCTAGTACAAGTGTCATTAAGGATGCAAATGGATCCATATTGGTGGAGATCCCATCCCTTTCCGCCCCAAACAGAGCAGTAAATGAGAGTTAAAATTTAGAGAAAAATAATTCATATTTAATCTGTCTCAATCAGCTAAGAAGTAGCATAAGGTAAGGAATCCCTTTCTATCTTCAATTCATTTCGATCTCCTAAAAAATCATTCAAAATCTATACTCTAATTCTGATTCATTCCGAATTGAGTGATAAGGGCAAAGAATAGGATAAAATCCAATGTACCATGAATTCGCCCATTTGCATTCCCATGTGTTATGCTCTTGGATGATGCAGGTTTAGATTTTACATTATCTTCTGAACATTTTTAGTTTTAGCAATTTATAGATCAGATCTCGCGACTTCATATCCCCCCATCTGATTTTTGAGATTCTTATATAAGCAGATTTTGCAAGCTAATTTTCTATCAATATTTACAACATATATAACTTTTATAATAAGCACTGTTTAGAACAGTTGGTAGAGCTAATCATCCCAGTAAGCAACGTGAACCTAAGTCGGAATTCAAATTCCATTTCAAGGAGAACGCACGCATCTGAGTAACCCACAAACAACTTTAAAAAAAAAATAATAATAATTTATAAATGAGAGCTAATAAACAACTTTTAAAAAATAATAATAATAATAATGCAACCTGATATTTGTTGTGGTCACATGATGAGCCCTTTGGGATTGACTACTCTACATGCATGTGTGTTGTGTCTAAATCACATGATATAGAAAAGGGTTCCACATTTCAAAATAATAGATAGCAACTTGTGCACTGTTGCATTTAAAAGTGGGCAGTGGACCCCACTTTAAACTAATAAAATGGCAAACTCAATCATAGTGACATGATAATTATTGGACTATGCTACCTGTACACTCCATTTGAGGTGTACATTCTACATCTAAACTCATTCTAGGATGGGTATTTATTCACTCGTCACTTCGAAGTGACGAGTGGAATTCACCCCATCCTAAAATGGGTAGGGTGTAAGATGTGCATCTCAAATGAGGTGTACACTTATATATACCCATAATTATTTATACTTATATATACCCATAAAGATATATATATATATATATATATATATATATATATATATATATATATATATATATATATAAAGGGAAATGTTTTTTGTACACCCCCAAGTGGGGTATATATTCTATACCTCATCCATCCAAGGGTGGGGTGAATTCCACCGATCACTTTTAAGTGACCGATGGATTAGTCTCTATCCTTGGATGGGGTGGGGTGTGTGATGTTATCACACACACCCCATTTGGGATGTGAGGGATGCTAGGTGTATACCCCTTTAAGGGTGTACATCCTACATTCCACCTCATTCTGGGATGGGTATTATTCCACTCGTCACATCGTGTGACGAGTGGAATAATACCCACCCCAGGATGGGGTGGAATGTAGGATGTACACCCTTAAAGAGGTGTATACTTTTATATATATACCCATAAAGGAGAGGATAAGGAGTTCAATGACTAGAACTAGAATGAAAAGTAGAAAAAAAATATTTATACAGACAACCTTTCAATCATTTATTTAGTTTGAAAATAAAGTGAAGATAATAAAAATTAATAAAATATTTTTTAGTTAAAATATTTTATTCAAATTTTTTTTATTATTTTTAATTATTTCAGAATAACTTGAAATAAATTATTTCATTCTTTTAATAGAATAGTACTATTTCAAAATTTAATTACAAATTTTATTAAGATTATAAATTAATTTAAAATTAAATTATATAGACATAATATCTTATATATTATAATAAATTATTTTATTATAAAATTATTAATTTTATAATATTAATATTTAAATATTATAATAAATTATACTTTATGTTATAATAAATTATTTTTATTAGATTTAATTTTAAGTAGAATTTGAAAAAAAAAAATTATTTGTATAAAAAAGTATTTTTATTAAATTATAATTTATAATAAATTATTTTTATTAAATTATATTTTATATCAAATTCAACCATCATTTGTTTTGCTATACTCTACCATTCTATAAAATTAGCCAAATACAATTTCAGTTATTTTTTAAAAAAAAATTATTACAAATCAAACACAATTATATTTTTATTTCTGACTATTTCAGAATAATAAACTATTTTAAGAATAAAGAAAATTATCTCACTATTCGTTATTCTCGAACTAAACGGGCCTCAAAATAAATTAATATTATTCACTATCTATCATGCGGTTATGCGAATCTCAAAGCATGATAGATGGCCGATAAAACTGTCTCACTATAGAGACTTTTTTTCTTCTGTTTTTTTTTTTTTTTAGAGAGAAAGGTAGTATGCTATACGTTTTGTTTATTTTTGTAAAAAAAAAAAATTAACTGAAAATGTGAAGCAACTAGGTTTGTAACTCGGAACCTCGAATACCAACTATCAAATCCTTTACCACTTGCGCTAAGAACGGTCAATTTTTTGTCTTTATAAAATTTTTGTCCATCACTTTATAATTTTTTAAAGAGTTCGACTACTATGCTATCGGATAGCACCAAGCACTTGGTGCTACCAAGTTTTTAGCCGTTAGATCTAGTTCTTTAATCATTTCTATCCGTTAGTTCATACTATTTTTTCAACAGCCCACCAAATTCTAGAAGCCCACGATCATTGTAGCCGCATATCTTTTTATCCAATGGTTAAAAATTTAATAGCATCAATATCTTAGTGCTATCGATAGTACAGTAGTCTAGTTCTTTTTTAAATTTAACCTATTAATTATCTAGTGGTTAGGTGTTTATATCTACCAACACATCAGGAATATAAACTCTAGGTCGTGCATTTAAATTTGATACTCCTAGGTAGTGTTTGGAACGGGTATAAAGGGGGGATATCCCTCCTTTATAGCCAAACACCTTTGGGATATTCCCGGTTTGGGGGAGGGATATCCCTCACCTCCCCCGACACCCCCCGGTTTATCCCTATGTCCCTTCCCAAGGCAGTGCCTTGGGAAGGGACATTTCTTTTTTTTTTTTTTTTTTTTTTTTCTTCGTTTTATTTTTCTTTTAGCTTCTGGGCGATTTTTTTTTTTTTAATTAAAATTTTTAAATTTTAAAAAATATTTAAATTTTAAATTTTAAATTTTATAAATTTTAATTTTTTTTAAATTTTATATTTTAATAAATCTAAAAATTTTATTTTATTTTTAAAAAATATTAATTTTAAAATTTATACAATATTTTTATAATTTTTTTTTTAAATTTATATAAATTTATAAATTAAAATTTTTACTCTTACTTAAAATTTTAAAATTAACATTTTTTTTTTGCTCCCACTTAGAATTTTTATAAAAATTAAAATTAATAAAGATTAAAATTTGAATAAATTTTAAAATTTTAATTTTGAAAAAATTATTAAAAAAAAAGAATATTTTAATCTTTTACCATAAAAGTCAACTCTCTATTCTTCTTATTCTTCAACCCCAATCCAAACACTATTTTATTTATACCAGGTTTAAACTTCATTCCCAACCAAACACAATTTTACTTTATACCAGGCTTATCCCGTACTTTATACTTATACCTGGTATAACTCATTCTGGCTTATCCCCAATCCAAACGATACCTTAAGGCCCGTTTGGTTGGGGGATAAAGGGGGAATAACCCCTTTATCCCCCAATTCCTGCCAAACAGTGTTACAAAATGGCATGGGATAAATTTTTTTTTATCCCTGATTTAACGGGTTATCCTGGAATAACCCGTTAAGCCTTATTCCTCTCCCCCTATGGAATAGGATTTTATTTCTGGGGGCAGTGAATGGAATTTTGATATTTTCTTCACTGTAGCTTACCTTCCAATCTCAGGCTATATGAACCTACGGCTATGTGAACTATGATTTAGCTTTAGTTCTAATTTGCTGTTATGCGAACTCTGATTTTTTTAAATTTGCAGTTTAACTTCCAACCTATAGCTATCTAAAACTTAGATTTTACATTTACTAAAATATAATATAAAATTAAAAATATTATTTTTTTAACGTAAGATATAATTATTATTTATAATTAAATTACTTCAAATTTAATATAATAATTAAATTAATTTTTCTATAAAAAAAGCTAAGGGCAAAGTTGGTATTTTTATAAAAATTCTATCAATTTTTATAAAAATTCTATCTTCTTTTTCCACTATTATCTACTATTTCATAATTTTAACCAAACACAATTTTAACTATTCCAGAGAATACCAACTTTTCAACCAAACGCAATTTAACTTTTATACTTCATTATTCCGAAATAGCAAACTATCCGAGATATAAAAAAATTTATACCTCTTAAATTTATCCCCGAACCAAACGGGCCTTACTTTTTTTTGTTTTGAGTTAGCATATAATGTTGGGCTAAAGGAAGAAAAAAAGAAGATTGGGTAGAGATTGTTAACCACACCTTTTTGTTTTTGTTTTTTTCTGTGAATCTTCATCAATTTGTGAACCAAAGCTGCTTGCTGACATGTATGAAAGTTCCAGAAACAGCAACCCTTCTTTATCTTTATCTGAATGGCTTTTTCCTCTTTGAATTGCCTTAATAAGAGTCAAAATCATGGAAACAAAAACAAAAAAAAAATTGTTAATGATTGAGAATCTAAGGAGATTATTTCCATTGACAAATTGGTCATCTTATGGTCTACAAAGATAATGGAAATTTTCTGGGATCTCATCAATAAATATGCTTGGAAAAGCTTCTCCATGAGATTGACCCTTGCTAAATGTCATAAAGTTGAAGATACATGTCATTTTTCATTGGCCTATATAATTTTTCTTTTTTTTTTAATGTCAAATAATTTGTCTAGATTATGTTTTCCTTTAGTCCTTGTCCACTTTACTAGTGCTGCCATAGTGGAAAATATCTTCTGCAGGAGCATTATAAATAAACCTGCACAGATAAGCACTAAGAGCTATGACCTACTTAAGAAATGAAAAATACTAAGGTAGCGTTTCGATTGGGGATAAATCAGAATGAGTTATACCAGGTATAAGTATAAAGTAAGGGATAAGTTAGGTATAAAATAAAATTGTGTTTGGTTGGGAATGAGGCTTAAACCTGATATAAGGAAAATAGTGTTTGGATTGGGGTTGAGGAATAAGAAGGAATAGAGAGTTGACTTTTATATTAAATGACGATTTTACCCTTGATTTTATGTATATATTTAATTTGATAATTAAAGATTGTATTATAAAAATTTTTAGTGGGAAAAAAAAAAGTAATTTTTAAATTTTAAGTAGGAGTAAAAATTTTAATTTTTTAAATTATATAAATTTTAAAAAAATTATAAAAAAATTATATAAATTTTATAATTTTAAAATTAATATTATTTTTTAAAAAATAAAAATAAAAATTTATACTAATGATTTATTAAAATATAAAATATAAAAAATTAAAATTTATAAAATTATAAATTTATAATTTAAATATTTTTTAAAATTTAAATATTATAATTAAAAAAAAAAATCAAAAGAAATATAAAAGAAAAACAAAACAAAACAAAAAAAAAAAAACAAATACCGCTTCCAAGGCTCTGACAGCCTTGGGAAAGGGTTGCTTAAACCTAGGGGTGTTGGGGGGATGGGATATCCCTCCCCCAAACCGGGGATATCCCTAAATCGTTTGGATATAAAAGAAGGATATCTCCCTTTGTACCCGTTCCAAACGACACCTAAGTGTACATCCTAAAATGAGTGTACATCTTACACTTCATTTATTTTAGAATAAAATAAATTTTATTCATCATTTCGAAGTGATGGATTGAAAAGCCTCCATTCTTGAATAAGTGAGGTGCAAGATCTACACCTAAAAATAAATATACTAGGAATGCAGATGGGACGGATCTGGGATAGGAGCCTCACTCCGCATTCCATCTTGAATTCGTAACGAGTCAAATAAATTATTCTTTTATAATCCGCTCCGTCTCATAACTTGCCTTTCGTCGATGCCATGAATCTGCCCCGCAAATTAATATTTTTTTATAAATTATAATATTATTAATGTTTTATAAACATAAATCAATAAATTTTTTAATAATATTGAATAATATTATTAAATTATATATAATTAATAACATTAATTAAGAAAATCAAAAATATTAATCAAAATTAATAACAAGGTTTAAAAGTTTCAAATATATACATAATAAATAAAAAAAGCTACTAGAATTACAACACCAACTTATTTATAATTATTTTTTATAAATATATTATTTTTTAGAGAAATTTTAAATTGGTAAAAATGTATAAAACTTATCTGAACTATAGACCATTTTGAATCTGCAATTTAACGTTTAAGAATTTTAATTTTACTTCCCAACTTTTTAGTTTGTTTAATTTGAATCAGTCAACAAGCACTTTGAATTCAAATTTAAACTAATTACTAACTTTAATAAATTTATAGTTGCAATAATTATATAAAATATAATAACTAAATCTGTAAAGATAAACGACACATTTAAATTTTAAAGTTAAAATATTATTATCCAACTCAAATCGAACAAATGAAAAAATTAAATAACAAAATCAAAATTTTAAAAACTTGAAAAGTTAGTTCAGATAAGTTTTATACGTTATAATCTAATCTATACATCATATAGAATAGGGATATTTTCAAAAAAAAAAAAAAAAAAAACCTTAAAAAATATTTAATTTAGATAAATAACATCTTCAAAAACTAATTTGCATATCCAATTATACTAATAAAAGAAAAACTATGAATGATTCACCGTTTCTATGAAACATATTAAAAACGACGAATAATTCACTGTATTTTTCGAAGCCTCATACCAAAATATCCCAACACTCATACAAAAATCCTAAAAGAAACAATCCTAACAATTTATAAACACACAAAACAAACTAATAAAATATAATTGATCATTTTCTAAAGACGATAAATAATTCACCATCTTCGATTAATTTACCATAAAAGAAATTTATAACTTAAGTAGCCAGAATAGGCAGATAAAATTCTTTATGAAATAAATTCCACAGTACATAGACCATTTAACAAGAACACAAGTCAAATATCATGGAAGATGAACTACAATTTTTTACATCTGCTTCCTTAATCTGTTGGTTTCGGATGATCAAACCATTTGACACAGCAAAACAAACAAGCCATAGTATACACGCATCAAGATCATCGGCAAAATTACTCTCAAATTGAATATTAAACCAAATGGCATCTTATCTTTTACTACATACACAACAATTTAGTAACACTACTCACCTTTAGATGCAACTCCATCCTGCTTCAGTTGTTGGTCATATTCACAATATATGATGATGTCAGCCATGGAAGCAAGGAAGTATTTGAGCAAGATTGTCCGAAGTTTGCTGTGAGTATATAGCCTCTTGGGAATTATAGAATCGATGAGATTCCAATAGAATTTGATTCAGCGGTAGATACGATAACCGGAGCAAACTGCAGTTGGTTGAATACATCATGTCAAATTCGCAAAGTAGGTTTAATTTATATTTTTTAAGAATAACTATAACATGATATCAAAAATTATTTAATTAGGCAAAGATGAGATCATATCATCAGACCTCGTCATCATCTTCTTCCATGAGATCAAGCACATTATCCAACAATCCCACATCGGATGTGGATGGAATTGTGATTGGGTTTATATGACACATGAACACTAGTAATAATAACTGGGCTTAAGCATTTTGGGCTGTGGTTTGAACCCAACAAGTTATTATTGCTAGTGAGCCGGGTTGTTACATTTGGTATCAGAGCCAATAACCAGTCGAAAGTGTGTGATGAGTCTCGGCTGAGTCTGGATCCAGATGACAGGGCTAGCGAGACAAGTCTCACATCGCCTGGTGATCTTGGGCTGCTGTGTGTGTGTTTGGGCAGACGAGGACGTCAGGCCTAAACGGAGGGAGTTTGTGACGCCCCCAACAATCCCACATCGGATGTGGATGGAATTGTGATTGGGTTTATATGACACATGGACACTAATAATAATAACTGGGCTTAAGCATTTTGGGCTGTGGTTTGGGCCCAACGAGTTATTATTGCTAGTGGGCCGGGTTGTTACATGGGAATTATAGAATCGATGAGATTCCAATAGAATTTGATTCAACGGTAGATACGATAACCGGAGCAAACTGCAGTTGGTTGAATACATCATGTCAAATTCGCAAAGTAGGTTTAATTTTTATTTTTTAAGAATAACTATAACATGATATCAAAAATTATTTAATTAGGCAAAGATGAGATCATATCATCATACCTCGTCATCATCTTCTTCCATGAGATCAAGCACATTATCCTTCAAATCCCATCCGAGCGTAGTTTCGAGCAGTCTCTTCAGTTTCCTTGTCTGCAAGTAAAACAGCAAGCTAACAACTCAAATCAACGAAATAAATTAGAAGGTAAATGCTCATGATAATTCGAATGGAAATTCTCAAAGTAAAATGTTTGAAATTTCACAAAAATCTACTGTTAATCATAATAGTGGATAAGACATTTAAACTAGAATGTTGAGATGTGCGGCGTTGTATTTTAGCGTCCCGCTTGAGTGCTTTCAGAAGCGCCAACTCCTTGGTGCTATTTTCTAGCCCCGGATCATGCACAATATGAGGCCTCACCATGAGCAGCCATTGCTGAATTCTGATCTGTTGGCTATTTATTTATGGGTTAAAATAGGTCCAACTTTCTGCCCTGTGACAGTAGGCTCAGGAGACTAATAAGTTGAGTTAGGTGAGTCCAATAAGTTGAGTGGGACTGCGGTCCACAATAGACCTAACGGCAAGAGGCCCAACAATAAACCTAACGTCCAAGTGGGTTGAGTCCGTTCGAGACCCGTGGGCGCTGTGTCTGTACGCTTTAAGTGAATTGGTTGCGTATTTCTAACAGCTCGAACTTTTGGAATTAATGGTTAGCGCCAACGATCCAACATGATCCAATGGCCCAAAGGGCAGATCCAAGAGCCCAAAACTTAGAAGCGCCAAGTCCTTGGTGCTTCTAAAAGCATTCCAGCTCAATTCTTGTATTTTATTCAAAAATCATTTTGCAAGGTTGGACCAGAAAATAAAGCTACTTAATCAAGTTTATACAAAAATGTCCTTATTTTACAATAAAATAGAAAGTTCGAGCATATCATCTATTCAAAATTTGATAAAGGCAGCCCGAAACCTTACCCTTTAACTTGCGCCACAGAAGTTATTTGTTTCTTAAACTCTCAATCTTATTTGCTATTATATCAGCAACCATTCATGTTTTGTTGATTCACCACTGCCAAACACTTGGAAACATAAAAGTGTTGCAGTTCTTATAGATGCTCTCGGCAAAATTTACCCATAAATTAAGGGGTATACATTGATAATATAAGCACCAAAATCATCTATTTACTTTATAATATGACCTTTAACCGCTCTGTACACCGAACAATATAGCCAAGGTACTACAATCAAAAGATTTTGACTCTTTATTATTAAGTGCAATTTTACGCTAATTAATTTAACCAAGAACGTATTCCATAACTTAGTTTTCTAATTCAAACAAATATTAATAATATAATTTATTTCAAATACAACAACATTGTTTATGCCAAATAAACACTGTGGGACCTCATCTTCACTAAAGCCTACTATTAATACGGCATAAATTTTGACACACGATAATTTTATTCCCAAAAAAAAAAATTTCAATCTCATCTAATCTCAAAATTAAAGCCGCAATAACAAACAACATCAAAAGGAAAATTAAAAAGTCATAACAGAAGAATGATGTAAATTGCAAATAATTAGGAACGCCAAACTACATTTGCAGCAACTAGAACGAAAAAGAAGAAGAAATAGTGGAGAAAAAGATAGAGAAGGAGATTGCATTCAAACCCATGATAGAAGATCTCCATCTACTACTGGTGATTCCAGCACCACCGGGAAGAAATCCTGAAAAATTAAATAAATCGAATTGTTAATGAACATCTTGATAGATGGGAATTGAAGTTTCTCGATATAAAGTAAAACACTTAACAAGTACTACAGATTGCAAATTTAACTAAGCAAGCGAAAATTACTGAATATACAGAATTAAAGCAATTAATTTTACGCAGAATTAACTTATCGATATTTGTAATTAATAAATATCGACAATATGCTGTTTCTCATATAATGGTGTAATGAATAATCAAGGCAAAATGTTGCTGCCAAGAATAAGGTTAAACAATGTAAGTCGAAAGAAGTACCTTGCAAAGGTGGTAAAGAAAGGTGTCCTTGGAGCACCATGAATCATCCAAGAATACAGAGATTCCTTTAGACTGATCATTTTCGTTACTTCGACTTCTCTGAAAACCATGCTTCAGCTGATAGTAAATCACCTTGATAAACTGCAGCGCGTGTTTTTGCACTCAATTACATGGATGATACACGGTTCAAAATGCAAAAAGGAAAGTGAGGGAACATCAGAACAAGATATTATCTTCATAATTATTATGCAATTTATCAACAAGACAGAGACTGCTTAAGTAATGAAAATACAGCATAGAACGAGGAGATACATAACACCTGATAAAAGGCTTAATTACATCATCCTACACTGTACGTTAGAGGCTTTTTATCACTTTCTACATTGTACAATTTTTTTTTCAAAGACACCACTAAAGTATCCTTTTTTTTCAATCTCTACACTATACGCAATAAACCTATAATTTTAGATGAAAGCTAACAGTTCTATTAAAAAGCACTTGCCGAAAGTAGCAGAGTATATATTCGACCCATTTTGACATGAAAAACTAAGAAAACGCATAAAATAACAAGGAAAAAAAAATTAAAAAATAACTTGATAGAAGCTTTCAATGAACATATATTGGAGACTAATTTTGCATTTTTCCTGCTATCTAATCAGCACCTCCTAATAAAGTTGTTAGAATTTGTCTAAAATAATAGATTTGTTAATAGCAATTTTGAGATTGGCGAGAAAAAGATAGTTTTGTGATATATATGAAAAAAAAAAGATAGTACATGATAGAATGCAAAAATAAATATAAAATACAGTGTAGAGATTGACAAAAAATGAGAGTCCAATGGTGTCTTTGAAAAAAAAAATAATAAATACAATTTAGCGAATAAAAATAACACTAAAGTACAGTATAGTAGGGTGTAATTAAGTCTTGATAAAATGATATTTTGCTGGCATAATACTAAGTCAACACGATACAAAAACAAGTCATGAAGCTTTGCATCTAAAATTCTTTTATGGACGCTCAACTTTCAAAAATAAAACATAGAAAAAGGAAGTATATAGCACTTGATAAAACGATACTTTGCTAGCATGATATTAAGTTAACATGATACAGAAACAAGTATGAAGTATGGAGTAAGAGAATTATAGAAACTAAGCGGTAAGGGTATCTCCTTGGTACCACCCCTCAACAACCTCTTACCTCACAGTTTCTATAACTATCTTCTATAATTAAATACTTGGTCAACAAAATCTAAAAGATCTGTAATGAATCGAACTTTGATTAAACTGACAAAGTGCGGATTTAAACCATGTTGGACATGATTAAAATGAGTTTAGAGGAGTTTGGAGTGAGTTTGGATCGAATTGAAATGAATTTGGATAAAAATAGACTCCGAATGCAAATAATGATCTTTGAGGGGTTTAGTTGCTATTGTTGCAACCTTATAAAAGGGGAAACTTACTACTGTTTGCCCTAATTTAACAGGAGCCGCCTCCACTCCCTCTCATACTCTCTTTCTCTCTCCTCTCTCCTCTCTCCCACTCCCACTCCCACTCCCACTCCCACTCCCTAGAGAAAAAACCACCATTGTTAGAGGAGCTCCCAAGCTCGGCTAATCTCATTCGGAGCTTGGGGACGGCGAAGAGCTTCGAGAGGAAGCTCTAGGAGGAAGAAACCTTCTCTCCAACATTTTGACTTGCAACAAGAGAGGTAAATTGAAATTTTTAGGGATTTTGGTTTTTAATGTTTCAAATGAAAATTTTTGGGTTTCTACTGGTGTTAGAACCATTATTAGGGTTCTTCTTGATACTCCAAGAGATCAAGCCCACCTCACTGGTAGAGAGCTCAACAAAGGTGGGAAATGTCATCGAAAATGGGTTATTTCTTTCTTCATCCATGGTTTCCCTATTTACTTAGCATGATAGAATATGGATTATTATTCTAAATGTGATTTAGTTGCATGCTAGAGTAAAAACTCGGGCTTTCGACCCTTTTGTATGAAAATGAAAAAATGAAAATGAGAACATAGAATGTAGGTTGAAATGTGTGAGCATATAACTTAGGTAAAACCTAAGGTGAGACAGAGATTGTGAACTCTAGGTTGAGTGTGAACTGAAGTATTAGAGGTTTGTGTGCCAACTAATTGGAGGGTAGCTCGGCTCTCCATGAGGTATGTGTCAACCAATTGGAGAGTAGCTCGGCTCTCCATGAGGTATGTGTCAACCGATTGGAGAGTAATTCGGCTCTCCATGAGGTATGTCTCAACCGATTGGAGAGTAGCTCGGCTCTCCATGAGGTATGCATAATGGACATGTGACAATAGCTTGTGATTGCGGTATTGCTCTTAGACAGCGATCACAACCCTGAGTGCTTCAGTTTACCAGCCCAGTGAGAAGTGTTGTTCTTAGACAGGATTCGTCGCCCTGAGTACTTCGCCCCCAGATTTAATATACACCGCTCTTAGACAGAGTTAACAACTTTGAGTGCGGCATGTTTTGTCCCTCCGGCATGGAACATGGCTATCGATCCTCAGGACCTAGTGGGCAAGCTTAGGCCAGGCCTTTATGGTAGGCCATGGTGATTCGGTAGTGCGTATCAACCGATTGAAGAGTAGTATGATCTCCCTCGGCTCTCCATGAGAAATGCATCAACCGAGTGCATGTCAACCGATTGGACGGTAGTGCAATCCCCCTGGACTCTCCATGAGATATAAATCAATCGAGTGTGTCAACCGATTGAAGGGTAGTGCGATCACCCTCGGCTCTCCATGAGATATGCATCAACCAAGTATGTGCCAACCAATTAGAGAGTAGTGTGACCACCCTCGATTTTCCATGAGATATGTATTAACCGAGTATGTGTCAACTGATTGGAGAGTAGTGCCATCCTCCCTCGACTATCCATGAGAATTAGTGTGGAAACATAGCCGACCAACTAGATGGCTAGCGACATGAGGCAGTCGGGTGAACCGAGAACAGGTGGCATAGTGGCATCTTGAGTAAATGAGGCATTGTAGTCGTAAATTTATTTACTGCATTTCTAGCATAGAAATACTCATGATTGTTATTATCTATCTACTAATACCTCTTGTGGACCAAGTGAGTGTAAAGCATCATTCTCGATGGCTGCACCCACTGAGAACTTTCAGTAGTTCTCATTTTTTGTGGTTTACTCCTTTTCAAATCCAGGTATTGCCAGCGAGGCGCGTGACCGCGGCAAGGGAGTCGCGGAGTTGAGGACCTAGAGAGAGGTCTAGAAAGAACCATTTTGTAAAACAAATGAAAAGATGCAATATTTTGTAGTAGGATGAATGAGTGTAAACTTTATGTTTAAAATTCAATTGAATGGATTAGATGTTAGTAGTTTAACTCTATTTTGTGCAAATTTGCATAGGTTGAATGATTGTCACTGCTTCGTTCAGGAAAGGGAGGCCTTGCTCGTTCGGCGGGTCCGTGCGCATGCCCGAGCGGCCCAATTAGCGTTCACGGGGCGTGACAAGATCCAAGGAAATTTTTACTACATATATTTAAGTCATTGAAAGGTAAATCATTAACTGGAAGTAACTACCTAAATGTAATGCGAAGTTTGATTATTTGATCGATAAACTCAAGTGGTGGGAAAATTTAATAAACAAAACTGGAAACAGCAGAGGTTCTTCGATTTTGGGACTTTGAGATCAGTAACTATGAAATGCCTTCATTCATCAATTTGTAACTCATAGACATGCTATTATGTTGTAAATATGGCTGAAACAAATATTTGATGCTCCACATCCTACATACATAGCATGCAAAAATCTAACAGGCATATTACATGTTCTGACCTTTGACAATATCGCTCATAGACAATAAACAAAATTTTGACTTCAGAGAATGTCATGAGGAGAGGAAATGATATTTACCTTTGTGTATAGATTTGTTCTTGTATGAAGAGGCTGCCAGGAAAGGGATGTAAGAAACAAAGAAAGAAAGAGCTCATTAGATTAAGGAAAAGCAACATAAAAACACATAATTACTACAGACTACTAGAATTTTCTTGCTAAATTATGAACACATGGAACCAACATATACTAGCAAAATTGTAAAAGCTGCGAATCTCTTCCTATTTCAATGTTATAGAATGATAAAGCTGTTATGAGAAATAGAATAATTCATGAATGCAGTGGGTTCTTTTATCATATTAACATGTTTAGGATCTTTTCAGTTTTTCTATGATTGAAGCATTGTAGAGAAATTCACTCAGTAGTCTAAATCAAGCATTTTATACATGATAAATCTAAGTTGTAACTGATATTCAATCACTTTATTACTTTCTAACCCAGCTTGACATCCTCCTTTCAAGCTTCTTTTTTTTTCATATGCTGGTTCCTAGTTGCCCAGCATTTCAATCAAAAACTGCATTGTAGAAATTTTCTCGTGTCTGGGGGGTATATGACGTTCACTTAAGCACAAAAGACACGTCTCCATATTAACCATCTAATTCTAATTCTTTGCGAGCCTCCCTCATTAACATTCCTTTATTGTCAAACAGTAGATCCAAGATAACAAAATTCTCCTTCTTAGGCATCTCCCATCTAACAAGGATTTTTTTTTTCCCCATTTTGATGTATCAATAGTGCATTCCACATATGCAGCGCAAGATCTACTTATTATGAAACATGTAGCTTCTATGTTTCTTCTAGATATTCCTAGCTTAGTAAATGCCACCTCATGCTGGCCCAAAAATAAGATACAGCAAATAACACATATCATGGAACCTCATCTTTCACATCAAAGATATAAATAACATGCTCAGCTGGCTAACTACCAGAATTTTAGAACATTATTAGAAAGCCTATTTCATAGAAACATCAAACTAGCAATATATGCATCTGATTATTAGCCGAAAAATGCTGTAATCAAATAGTCTCTACCGTGAAAGTAAAATCTGTGCATAATGATTTTTGTTAAATTAAAAGGATGAAAAGAGAACTGAAAAACGTGTTGCGATAAATCAAGATAACATGACATGTAAATCATTATCAACCCCAAAAAAATAAAATAAAATAAAAGTTTGGTTAAAGTTTCATGGCTTCTAAAAAGGAATATCAATACTTACAGCCTCACTGCAGCTGAATAGAAGGCTAAGTAATGCTTTCCACTGTAGAAAAGCCTCAAGAGATTGTCCCATCTGCAAGTTTTAAAGTGTTACCAAATAATAGTATAATAATAAATTTAACTCCAAAACATCCACAGATACCTACCATAAATGCTACGAATGCAAACTGCAACTCCCCTAATAGTAGATCTTCTGAGCCTCCATAGTCTTTTGTCAAAATAGTTTCCAGCAATCTTGTCTGAACAGAAAAAAGTACTTTGTTCATTAGTTGAAATGATTATTCCACTAGAGACGAGAACTTGACTTCAGAGTCAATTCAAAAGCAGAATGGTGAAACTTCTTTCCAGAAAAAATAATATTAACAAAAGTGTAGCAAATTCAACAGACGTCAGTTATAATCTAATAATTTTGACGGATATATCAGCTAGTAAGAACTCAAGATTCAGAATGAGTGCAGCAAAGTATAAGAAATAAAGTATCGGTTTGCACTGGCATCTGGAAGAGCTTCTCTGCTCCAAGAACTGACAGCTAGATTTTGGCAAACAAAAAAATTCTGGAGCTTTTGCTTGAGGCAGAAGCTAAACTGAGCTTATGAACCCAAAAGCAGAAGCTCCAGTTGAATCTTCTGCTTCTGCTGCAATAGGATTCCGCCCGAGATAGTACAATGGAAAAGCTCTGAGTGCTATTTCAAACAAATATAGTTGGCAGCATGTTTGCGGAAGCTCCGGCCAGGCCAAACTAGCCCCAACCAAATTATTTGCTCTTGTAATTCCAGAGAGATCAAAGTGTAATAGAAAAATAACACATTTTAACTGTCTTCACAGAATCATTATAGATCAAAGAAACATTACTTTGTCAAGATTCAGTGCTGTAAGCTCCTCTCCAGATAAATCCTTATTCTTAACGGCGTGAGGAATATTAGTATAGTAACACCCTTTCTTCGGAGTTTCTTTTGTAGTATAATTCAAAAACTTGCTTTGCCTTAGCTGCTTCATCAAGCGTTCCTCCATAGCTGTTTTAGGAGCTTTGTCGATCAATCCAGACTCGTATACTATTGTAATTTCTCCTCCAATAGGTTCTGCAAGTTATATCAATAAGCCAAGTTCCTATAGGTTATATAAAGAAAATAGCAAACATAAGTTAAAAAGAAAATGTATCCTAATCTAATTATATAATGTCAAACGGAAATACAATATATCAGTACAAAAACAGAACATTTTGACATTTCCAAGAAATATTGACTGATTGTTTATATATGTTTCTACAAAGAAATTTTCTCTCCTAAAGGTGCCTTTTTAGTGAAGTAGTTAGCAAAGCTAATGCGTAGGCTAAATATTGCTATAACCAGTATATAGAATCCCATTATTTTGATTGAACTTTATGGATCCTACTATATTACTGCACAACAATTGTTTTATCAATTTATTATATTCCTTGTAAATCATTAAAATTTTCAAGCAAATCAAAGTCTTTTAAATATAAAAGCTGTGCGTAGCCAAAGAATATATGTATTAAAATCAATTTGTCTTTGTGCTGAGCAACGAGTCACAATGGTCATTATCTTAACCCAGTTTCTTATTGATTTGATCAAACAAAAGGGGCAATATAAAAACAATTCGTACTTAAATCAAACACATAACCAAGGCCTTCTTTCACAAATGTGGTCAAAAGATTATTGCACTTTCTGCTGAGAGTCCAGAACGCAATTTCAATGTTGAATACAGAATTGTACCAAAAGGGTTGTTTTCTTTAAGTTGGATAAGATCATTGCCTCATCAATAAGTAAACTAACACACAATATAAGAAAATTGCAACAACAAAAAAAAAGCAAGCAATAAACATATAATTTCAACCTTTGGTAACTCCAATATAAACATTTCCTCGTTAACTTCAAAATTATGATACTAAGCATTTAATTCATACCAATTCGTTCAATGACAGCAGGAGTTATGTAATTGGAAAGCTGCTTCCACTCTCCATAGTGGTCTAAACCATAAGGACCGAGCTGGTTATCAAACTCCAATTGTTTAACACCTTCTGAATACCTGCATTCCTATAAGGAAGCTCATTTCAGTGCAATAAACTAATAACATTTTTAGGCCAGCTCTTAATAAAAATTGATGATGATATAGAGTATCATATCGCAGTAGCATGTTTTGCATGAAGGACAAAATAGTCACTTAAGATAGACCACAACCTCATCTTCTGATACTTTGACCAATCTCTCTTCTCGCTGATGCCACTTACGAATTACTACCTGAAAAAACCACATATATTACCAAATCACTAGTCGTGCACTACGATATCATAGGAGGTTCCCTAGTATATTTCTTATCAGAAAAATCATGTAATTTGCAGTATAATTGCTATTATTCTTTAAAAATCTGCAACAAGCAATACTGTTTGTAGATGAAGTATTATGTAGCCTAGTTGATCTTCAAAACATTGAAATTCGATATCATGTTGCAATCTACATATTTCTCATAGGCATTGTGCAATGCAGTTGAAAAGAAGATTTTATGCTTTCCTTTGCTTGGTACATGCTGCAAGAATGTATTCCTGGAAACAACTAAGAAAATAAGAAATCGATTCACTGACTAATTATGCTATAGAAGTTCCATATCAAAGTTCGAAAGTGGCTCACAGAAGACAAGAAAAGAAGATCTTAGTACATGAAAAATCCTATAGAAAGAAATATTGCTTGATTTGTTCGTAGATATTATCAAGTAGTATATTAATTACACTGTTTTTCAAACATTGCTGTAAGCTTGGAGGTGTGAATGGTGAAAAATAGTACCTCAGTTGGATTAGTAAGGAAGAAGCCTACCATTGGCGCGAACTCATTTCCTTCCCTGCATGCATAGTTGCAAACTAATGTACCAAAAACTACATTAAGAAAACTTTGAGACGACAGGAATAAAATTCGAAAGAGTTGAAGAAAGAAAAATAGAACTAAAGAAAATGAGTCCCATGAAGATTACACAAGAAAGAAAAAAAAAAAAAACAAAGAAAAAATATGGGAAGCACTCATTGAAAAGATAGCAGAAGGTATATTCTTTTAGATAATAGAAACTAACAAGTTTAATTAGTATATGGCCATACGCCAGAGAAACAAGTAGTTAGGAGATCAAACTTACTTGTTCGAGGAACTATAGTAAACAAAATGAGGACCAGGTGGGATCATTTTTATACCCTTGAACTTTGGCCCCACGGAAAACATCTGAAAAAACAAGTGAAACAATGAATGTAATAATTAAAACAATATAAATTTGCCGAATATACAAAAGCTCAATACAAGTAATCTCTGATCTGCTATTCTACACAAAAGGTTTTAAAAAAGAGAGATTAAAACAAAGACCTACACCTTATTGAACTGATATTCGGCACATTATACTTCAATATCAAACTAATCAATCCATGTTTGATTAATCACACAAAAGATGTCCTCTCAATAGTTTATGCAAAACAACTGAATCATTTATCCAGTAAAAGCTCATAAAAAGAAAGATCAATCACATTAACAAGATAAAGCTAATAGTGACTGCCAGGTATTACATTCAAACAAGAGTATGTGTTGGGTCAGTTGCACTCATAGCCCCCAAACATTAAACGAAGTTTCATTTTGACCCAATGAACTTAACGTGGATTGAAAGTGCTAA
This sequence comes from Tillandsia fasciculata, assembly GCA_029168755.2. Classification (NCBI taxonomy): domain Eukaryota; kingdom Viridiplantae; phylum Streptophyta; class Magnoliopsida; order Poales; family Bromeliaceae; genus Tillandsia; species Tillandsia fasciculata. The sequence continues at coordinate 21,236,783 of CM054941.1, forward strand.
CCAACAATTCCAAAAGTTGAAAGGGCGCGCACCCATCACACTTAAAGTGTATAAAGGCACAGCACTCACGAACACAACTATGACTCGGCCTAAGTGTATAAATGCATAGCGCTCACAAACACGACTATGGCTCGCCCCCCGCCCCCCCCCCCCCCCCCCCCCCAACACACACACACACACACACACACACACGCGCCCTACGTGGGAGTCAAACCCACAGCACTAACTCTAACACCACTTGTGACACCCCCGGAATTTGAAATAGTCCTACCTATAAATGATATAATAGGATTAAATTTTTTAGCCCGACTATAGCATTTTGAGTGGTAGCAAGACCCAAGAGGTTAAGACGGTTAAGCGTGCTAAATCTAGAATAGTTTTAGGATGGGTGACCCCATGGGAAGTGGAGCGTCACAGATGATATCAATGGCAATCACTAGCCGAAAATGTGAGAAAAGTCTTGACAGCGCCAGGGTTATATAGCGGCTAGAGCATGACTCCCTAGCTAATAACCGTTGTGGGTGGAGTGCAGCTCCTCACAAGGTCGGCTAAGGCTAGCGAGACAAGTCTCACATCGCCTGGTACTTGTGAGTGTGTCTGAGCATGACGAGAATGTCAGGGCTTAAAGGGAGGAGGAATGTGGTGGCACCCCCGAAATTTGAAATGGTCCTATATATAAATAATATAATACGACTAAATCTCTTAACCCGGCTATAGTATTTTGGGTGGTAGCAAGACCCAAGAGGTTAAGAGGGTTAAGCATGTTAGAGCTAGAGTAGTTCTAGGATAGGTGACCCCCTGGGAAGTGGGGTGTCACACCACTAGTGGATCGAAAACGCTAGCCAACAATTCCAAAAGGTCGATCTAAAGGAAAGGGTGCACCTATCACACTTAGGATATGTTTGGTTCATGATTAGAATAGGAATGGATAATGGAATTGACTTGCATTGGAATAGGAAATTGACGAATCATCCAAAAATGCTAGGTTCATTACTGGAATGGAAATCGGAAAGGACATCTAGGATTTTGAGGGTGTTGATTAAGAGAGAAGAATGATGAAGGTAGAAGAAGGGAAGTGTTTGTGAGAGAGGGCTTTGATTGGTTTACTTTGGAATGGGCCAATCCGGAATTCAAAGCCGAATTAGGCCATTTCCATTCCGGAGTGAAATAGGAATCAGAATCTAATTCCTATAAAACAAACAAGAACTATCGGAATCAATGAATTCCATTTCGATTCCATAGTCTAAATAGGTGAACCAAACAAGCCCTTAAAGTGTATAGATGCAAAGCGCTCACGAGCTCGACTATTATTCGGTCCAACTTGGCCTGCGCTACGGGGCAGGACGTTGGACATATTCCAGCCAACACTTAATACCCCCTAAGCTTTTACAAGTATATCAATTCGCTCATTTGGCCATCTGATGTTTAAGTTCATTGACCGAAAGATCACATGTAGAAACTGTTGGGATAAATTCTAGAATTTGATTTGATTTCTTAATATTTGATTAAATCCATTAACAAATAAATATTAAATTATGAATAAATCCAAATCAAAAGAGAAAGGGTTTCGAGAAATAGCCTGGTGAGGCGTGCAATGCACTGTTCTAGAGTAACTTTAGCCCCACCACGTGCGAGTCTCCGGCGTAATTTCTCTAGCGATACAATACCTCGGATTATCCCGATCTCCTTGATTGCACGGTCTCAAAGGAGTGCTTGATTGAACTCAATCCGGCTTTCAAAATCTCAACTCAAGATAATATAAAACAAAATAAACAGAGAAAAGAACAAATAATATGTTGGTTAGGATCCTTGATATCTTCTAGATCTCCTCTCAATCTGTATCTTTTATTTTTCCTTTTATAATAAATTGACGGTCCAAAATGACAGTTGTAGTGTGTTCCGCTAAAGCGGAATACACGATCCCACATCTTGTGAGAAAGTGGGGTATGTTACCCCTTTTTCCGGATAGATGAGAGAAAGAGGGAATACGTGGGTATTTTTCTCATATTAAATAAATATATTAAATTAAATTTTTAATTAAATCTTTTAGATTAAATTTAAATCTTCTAAATTCACAACAGAAACAAGATCAATGTTTTTTGGTGAAATTCTTGTTATCAAGAAATTCCTTTCCATACAAAAAGGGTATGTACTATAAGAATGAGCTCTGATCCAAGAATTTGCAGCCTTTGGAGCATACATGACTTCACATGACACTTTCTTTGTATTCACGTCACTTTTCCATCAGTAGACTTAGTGGCGAGGAGAATGGACACATTTTACCCAACTATAACTCATCTTTGCTGTCTCTAATCACCAGAATATATGTAGCACTCTCAAATAGCATTATATATTAGAGAAAAAATCCCCAGAACCACCTAAACTATACCTGATTTTTGCATTCACCACTTGAACTCTAAAATGTTGCAATTTACCACCTAAACAATGATTCTAATTGCAATGCAACCCACCACAAAACCGTCATTTTCGTCAAATTGGTGAGACTGGCATCAAGAAAAAAACAAAATAAAAAAACAAATATCTAGTCGAGCATAAAAATTGGTAAGTTGTTCATTTAACTCAAAATTTGACTTAAATATGCGTAATTACCGGGCATATGATCAAATTAACAAAAATAAGGATATTGTTGTAGATTACAACTGATTATCGTTCAAATTGTGAATTCAACATTTTAAAATTCTCAGTCGAAGTTCAGGTTGTCGAAGTTTTTCATTTGAATTTCAATACTATGGCCTTGATTGATACTATTGTTGTTTTTCTTCTTTTTTTTCACACATAATTTATATATAAAATAGTATAGGAGGGGATATTGGTCTGCTTGCGGTCGTTCCATTCAAGGTGTTTGTTTGACAACAAAATAAAAATTTAAAAGCAGAATTTTTTTTTACTTTCATAATTTTTTAAATAAGTTATCATGAGTCACTTTCTCAGAGCACATTAAAGCTAACTAATCATAAATAACAATAAGAAAAAAAGTATTTTCACCGATAGTATCATTTACGAAAGGGTAAACTTCAAATTACCCCTTGTAGTTTAGCTCATTTTTACTTTGTCATCCCGTAGTTTAAAAAGTTTCACTTTACCTTCATGTGGTTTAATTTTTATTTCACTAAAAGACACTATGAAATAGAGTGATAAAGAAAAATTTAAAAAAAAAACATGGTGTGACGAAGTGAAAAATGCACTAAACCACGAGGCAAATTGAAACTTTATAAACCATAAGGTGGCAAAGTAAAAATGAGCTAAACCATAGGGGTGCAAATTGAAACCTTTTGAACTACGAAGTGGTAAATCGAAAATGTGCTATACAATAGGGGGCAATTTGAAGTTTACCCTTTAAGAAAAGATAAGTATTATGAGACTATTGAAAAAACAAATAAACATGGATGAAAATTCAGAAAGAAAATTAGGATTTTTGTAGTAGATTGGGGAGAGGGTGGTTGGAGAGAGAATTAAAGTGGGGGGTAAGAGTACCGACCTGGGTGTCAATACCAAGGAGGGTGAAACAAGGGACGTCGAGGAGGAGAAGGGTGGCGCCCTTCTTCACCAGCTCTAGGGCCGTGTCCGAATCCATCCCAACTCCTGAAGCAGCAAAAGCTATTCAAAACTTCCAATTGATTTTTTTTTTTTCACAATTTACAAGTAGAGAGGGAGAGAGAGAAGGCGCGAAAAGGTTTTTGGTGGGCTGCCAGCTAAAAATGTTTTGTGGGCCAAGACGGCTGGCCACATATCGTCTTAATTTCGGCGTAGCCAAGACAGACTGAAAGTTGTTGGGCACGGGCTCAGATCAGAAGGTGTGATGTAGATTAGGGGATGTTTGGTTGCACGTAGTTATAATTACATTGCAATTGTAACTACCTATAAATTCAAATTTAGTATTTCTTTTGATACATTTGAATTCAACAACTGCAGTTGCAACAATATGAGGGGGCTCAATTGCAGCAGTTAGAACTACGCCCAAATTGGCTGCAGTTCCAACTAGGGGTGGCAATCCAGCTCGGTGTTCGCGAGCCGGCTCGTGTTCAGCTCGAAATGAGCTCGAGATCGGCTCGCTCGTTTAGTAAACGAGCCGAACACGAGCCGAATTTTTCAGCTCGTTTAATAAACGAGCCGAACACGAGCTGGGGTCAGCTCGCTCGTGTTCGGCTCGATAACAGCTCGAATATATATATTTTTTATTATATATATATAAATTATAATTATATATATAATATAAATTTTTATTATTTATTTTTTAGCCCAACTAAAATATAAAGCCCAACTTAATTCTTAAGAGGCTTATTTACATAAAGAGGTCCATCTATAAAGAGGCCCATCTATAAAGAGGCCCATTTATATATAAAATTTCAACCATTAGATTAAAATTTGAAGGGACAAGATCTCTCAACTCTCAAGTCACAACTCACAATTCTAAACTTCTAACCCTAATTCATTTTGCCCTAAAAGAGCTGCCACTGCCTCTCTTAGCTCTATCTCTACTCTCTAGCTCTCTCCAATCTCTCCCAGGAGGGCCAGGACCCATGCTGCGGCGGATTCATTTGGCCACCCCTAGCTGCGAGCCTGCGACTGCCTCTCTAGCTCTCTCCAATCTCTTCCAATCCGCCGCTCCGCCGCTCCGCCGCACTCGGAGTCGGAGTCGGAGTTGCCTCGGCGCCTCTCCGCCGCACTCGGTGTCGCCTCGGCGCCTCCCCACCGCACTCCAGAGTCCAGAGTAGCCTCGCTTCGCCGCTCCACCGACGTTGCTCGCAGTTATTTTAGAGGTATGAAAATCAACACAACTAATTGATAACTAAAGGTGAATTTATCAATATTTTTTAGTATGTAAAAAATAGAATTAATGGTCCATTCCTGCTGTGAGATATATCAGTTCCTGCCTAAGATTTTAGTCGCTTATAAGTTATAATACCAATAGGCCAGTCCTAAATTCTTAGATTCAGCGTTTATCCAGATTCTAGAGTTTGTTCCATGCTCTTCTATTCAAAAACCTTCACCATACAAAGCTCAGCATTAGTCCATTGACATTTGACAAAGCTACTATCAAAAAGATAATTTGACATCCCTGTGAAATCATAACTACCCATAATAGCCAGAAGATAATCAGGAAGCATCTATATGAAAAAATTCATTCCAAATTTAACAGGGTAAGTCTCGAAACACATACTTCGCAAACAAAAACAGTATTGAAGGTTCATTGTCATGTGCATTCTCATAACCATTTGAAAACAGATAAATCAAATATGAGATTTAATCATATTTAATTAGTAAGTTCACAATATTAGTTAATTTTAGAGGTATGAATCATAATTAGTAAGTTCACAGTGTGTTATTTTAGAGGTATGAATCATAATTTTTAAGTAAGTTAACAGTATGTAGTTAATTTTAGAGGTATGAATCATAATTAGTAAGTTCAGTTTTCATTTTTTGAATGAATCATAATTTTTTTTTTTCATATTTTTGTTCTTCACTCTTTAGTATGTAGTATGCTAGTAAGTACTTATTTATCTCTCTCTCTATATTTTTAGTTATGTCTTCTCTAACTGTACCACATCCTCATTTATCTCAACAATCAGCATCTGTTGTTGGCACTAATGAACCAAGTGATACTCAAGAGAAAAATGAGACAGCTTATAATAATGATGTCGAAGATATTGAAAATGAACTAGATGAAAAAAAAAATTCGCAAAAAAATTTCTAAGGTTTGGGAATTTTTTGAAGAAGTAGACATTCTTGAGAATAGAGTGGTAGTGAAGAAGATTAAATGCAAACATTGTAGTAAGAAGTATGCTAAACCAAAGTCGGGCACCACTTCACAACTAAAAAGGCATATCAATGAGTGTTTTTACTTGAAAAATCAACCTAAAGGTCAAGGTGTAATCAATTTTACACCAAGTGAAGCTCTAGATAATGAGATAGAATTTTCACCTATCTACAGTAGCTCTACTGCATCTTACGACATCTTTAAAATTCGAGAAATAATGGCCAAGATGATTATAGTTCATGAATATCCATTTACAATGGTTGAACACACATGGTTCAATATATTGTGTAAGGCATTGAATCATAATTTTCAAAAGGTGAGTAGAAACACTATTAAGAATGAGTGCTTAAAAGTCTATGATACAGAAAAGGAGAAATTGAAGAAAGTACTGAAAAATGTTGATAAAATATCACTTACATGTGATTGTTGGACGTCCAAACAAACAATCGGGTATATGGCTTTGACTGCTCACTATATAGATTCAGAGTGGCAATTGCAAAAGCGTATCATTAATTTTATTGAGCAAGAGCCACCACATACTGGTTTGGTTATTTCCGATGCTATTTCTGATTGCTTGTTAGATTAGGGGATTCAAGATAAAGTGTCTACGATCACCTTAGATAATGCTTCAAGTAATGACGTGGCAGCTATAAGTTTAATTTTGAACTTCCAAAGGAGAAACAAGCTTCACTTCAAGGGCATGTTCTATCATATTAGATGTTGTGCACATGTTTTGAACTTGATGGTTCAAGATGGTCTTAAAGAGATTACTGAAATAATTTATGACATAAGGGAGTCGGTAAAATACTTCAAGAAGTCTCCTGGTCGACTTCAAAAATTTGGTGAAATTGCTAAGCAGTTGGGTCTCTCTACAGAAAGAGGGTTATCAAGTGATATTCCGACTAGATGGAACTCAACATATAAAATGCTTGATGCTGCTTTTCATTATAAATTGGTTTTTGGTGAATATGCAAATAGAGATCCATGCTATAGATGGTGTCCCTCTGAAGATCAATGGGAAAGATATGAAAAGATAAGAAAATTTTTAGAGGCATTCTATAATATGAGCAATATTTTTTCCGCAACAGATTATCCTACATCAAACAAGTTCCTTCGTGAAACTTACCGAGTTAAGAAAGTGTTGGTTGAACAAACTACATCAGATTATTATTTTTTGAGAAAGATGGCTGACATAATGGTAGAAAATTTTGATAAATATTGGGGTTCTTGCAACTTGTTAATGGCAATTGCATCAATTTTAGATCCAAGATACAAGATGTTGTTGGTTAAGTTTTGCTTTCCGAAAATATATCCAAGTCATGAGGTGGAAAGAAATATAATGATAGTTCAACAAGCTTTATCTGATCTCTATGATAGTTATGCTTCAGAGCACTTTTCTTCTATTTCTGAAATAAATATGAGCGGTAAAGCAACCCATTCAACTACAGCATCAAGTGCCGATATTAATCCAAGTTCAGCAAAAAGACAGAGCAAACGATGACGACAATTTTGATGATTTTGTAAGAAGCAGTTCATTTGCCCAACCTGAAAAATCAGATTTGGAAATATATTTAGAGGAAGGGTGTGCTCTGATTGATCATAATGACTCGAGTAAATTTGATGTGTTGGATTGGTGGAAAATGAATAATATCAAATTTCGTGTTTTATCCAAGTTAGCTCGTGATGTTCTTAGCATACCAATTACCACTGTCGCTTCAGAATCAGCTTTCAGTGCTGGGGGAAGAGTTTTAGATAACTACCGAAGCCAATTGGCACCAAAAACGGTTGATGCTCTAGTATGTGCTGGAAATTGGATAAAAGCTTCACAAAAGTCTACGAAATCTAAATTTGTAAGTATACAATGATTTTGAATTTTTATTTTTTTTACTATTTATTTTATATTGTATACTGAATTTATAATTTAATTTAATTTTTCAGCAAGAGATTACTGAGATGGAAAATCTGCATGTTAGTATTTGTGAAAACAGCACCTAAACTTCATTTTAGGTAATTATTTGAATGTTATGCTATTGAGCTATATAAAGAGTATTAACTTGTTCACATTTCTAAAATTTGTCTTTGTTTTTTGCCTTGAAAGGTTGGAAGTATGGGTGGACAAGAGCTCTCTTTGTTGTATATTTTTCAGGATGGTAAAAATCTTTACATTTGAATTTAATAATAATTATTTTTATTCATAAATTATTTTTTTAATCTTTTTCAGGATGCTGAGTTGCTGACAAACTTAACAATCATTGAAAAGCAATGGAAGGAATGAATTGTAACAAGGACTGCATAATTTTTATTTCATTACTAACTTAAAAAAACTTGAAACATATTTTAAACTGTTTGACTGTGGTTTGTATTACTATTATATTAGGGTTTGTAATTCTATGATTTTGAATGATGGATTTTATTTTGTTGAATTGTAACATTATTTTGGTAATGTGTTGAATTTTGGTGGATTTTGAATGAATTATGGTATTGTCATTTGCTGCACATTGGTTTTTCTGTGCCTATTTTTGTTGTTAATCCTTGTTATTGTAAAATATATTTTAAATTGTTGTGTGGTAATATCTTTTTATTTGAACAATATGTTATAGAGTAAAGAAGTTTACATTGTTGTGTTTACTTGTAAATTATTGTAATTTGCTGTAGATTAAGCTTTTTCAATGTATTCTTTGCTGTTAAATGTTAATGTGTTTTTTTATATTTTAATTTCTAATCGAGCTAACGAGCCGAGCTAACGAGCCGAGCCATGAGCTAACGAGTTACTTTTGAATTGATTAATCGAGCTAACGAGCCGAACACGAGCCAGCTCGAATACATCACGAGCCGATCACGAGCTGGACTTTTCGAGCTCGTCACGAACTCGAGCCGAACACGAGCCGAGCTTTGACAGTCTCGAGCCGAGCTCGAGCTGGCTCTAGCTCGCTCATGTTCGGCTCGTTGACACCCCTAGTTCCAACTACAGCAATTGGAGAGAATAATTTTAAGCTAAGGTAAACTTACGTCTCTAATAATCTTAAAAACAATTCCTTTCCTACATAGAGGGTAATCTCACAACCCCTTAGATTAGAGATGTCAATGAACCGATTTCGAAGCAATTTTTGTAAAATCCAAAAGACCGAAACCAAACCCAAATCAAAAACAAAAATCTGAAACCGTATCCGAACCTAGGGGTGTCAACGAGCCGAACATGAGCGAGCTGGAGCCAGCTCGAGCTCGGCTCGAGACTGTCAAAGCTCGGCTCGTGTTCGGCTTGAGTTCGTGACGAGCTCGAAAAGTCCAGCTCGTGATCGGCTCGTGATGTATTCGAACTGGCTCGAGTTCGGCTCGTTAGCTCGATTAATCAATTCAAAAGTAACTCGTTAGCTCGTGGCTCAGCTCGTTAGCTCGTGGCTCGGCTCGTTAGCTCGATTAGAAATTAAAATATAAAAAAACACATTAACATTTAACAGCAAAGAATACATTGAAAAAGCTTAATCTACAGCAAATTACAATAATTTACAAGTAAACACAACAATGTAAACTTCTTTACTCTATAACATATTGTTCAAATAAAAAGATATTACCACAACAATTTAAAATATATTTTACAATAACAAGGATTAACAACAAAAAATAGGCACAGAGAAACCAATGTGCAGCAAATGGCAATACCATAATTCATTCAAAATCCACCAAAATTCAACACATTACCAAAATAAAGTTACAATTCAACAAAATAAAATCCACCATTCAAAATCATAGAATTACAAACCCTAATATAATAGTAATACAAGCCGCAGTCAAACAGTTTAAAATATGTTTCAAGTTTTTTAAGTTAGTAATGAAATGAAAATTATGCAGTCCTTGTCACAATTCATTCCTTCCATTGTTCTTCAATGATTGTTAAGGTTGTCAGCAACTCAGCATCCTGAAAAAGATTAAAAAAATAATTTATGAATAAAAATAATTATTATTAAATTCAAATGTAAAGATTTTTACCATCCTGAAAAGTATACAACAAAGAGAGCTCTTGTCCACCCCTACTTCCAACCTTTCAAGGCAAAAAACAAAGACAAATTTTAGAAACGTGAACAAGTTAATATTCTTTATATAACTCAATAGCATAACATTCAAATAATTACCTAAAATGAAGTTTATGTGCTGTTTTCACAAATACTAACATGCAGATTTTCCATCTCAGTAATCTCTTGCTGAAAAATTAAATTAAATTATAAATTCAGTATACAATATAAAATAAATGGTAAAAAAAATAAAAATTCAAAATCATTGTATACTTACAAATTTAGATTTCGTAGACTTTTGTGAAGCTCTTATCCAATTTCCAGCACATACTAGAGTATCAACCGTTTTTGGTGCCAATTGGCTTCGGTAGTCATCTAAAACTCTTCCCCCAGCACTGAAAGCTGATTCTGAAGCGATAGTGGTAATTGGTATGCTAAGAACATCACGAGCTAACTTGGATAAAACACGAAATTTGATATTATTCATTTTCCACCAACCCAACACATCAAATTTACTCGAGTCATTATGATCAATCAAAGCACACCCTTCCTCTAAATATATTTCCAAATCTGATTTTTCAGGTTGGGCAAATGAATTGCTTCTTACAAAATCATCAAAATTGTCGTCATCGTTTGCTCTTTGTCATTTTGCTGAACTTGGATTAATATCGGCACTTGATGCTATAGTTGAATGGGTTGCTTCACCGCTCATATTTATTTCAGAAATAGAAGAAAAGTACTCTGAAGCATAACTATCATAGAGATCAGATAAAGCTTGTTGAACTATCATTATATTTCTTTCCACCTCATGACTTGGATATATTTTCGGAAAGCAAAACTTAACCAACAACATCTTGTATCTTGGATCTAAAATTGATGCAATTGCCATTAACAAGTTGCAAGAACCCCAATATTTATCAAATTTTTCTACCATTATTTCAGCCATCTTTCTCAAAAAATAATCATCTGATGTAGCTTGTTCAACCAACACTTTCTTAACTCGGTAAGTTTCACGAAGGAACTTGTTTGATGTAGGATAATCTGTTGCGGAAAAAATATTGCTCATATTATAGAATGCCTCTAAAAATTTTTTTATCTTTTCATATCTTTTCCATTGATCTTCAGAGGGACACCATCTATAGCATGGATCTCTATTTGCATATTCACCAAAAACCAATTTATAATGAAAAGCAGCATCAAGCATTTTATATGTTGAGTTCCATCTAGTCGGAATATCACTTGATAACCCTCTTTCTGTAGAGAGACCCAACAGCTTAGCAATTTCACCAAATTTTTGAAGTCGACCAGGAGACTTCTTGAAATATTTTACCGACTCCCTTATGTCATAAATTATTTCAGTAATCTCTTTAAGACCATCTTGAACCATCAAGCTCAAAACATGTGCACAACATCTAATATGATAGAACATGCCCTTGAAGTGAAGCTTGTTTCTCCTTTGGAAGTTCAAAATTAAACTTCTAGCTGTCACGTCATTACTTGAAGCATTATCTAAGGTGATCGTAGACACTTTATCTTGAATCCCCCAATCTAACAAGCAATCAGAAATAGCATCGGAAATAACCAAACCAGTGTGTGGTGGCTCTAGCTCAATAAAATTAATGATACGCTTTTGCAATTGCCACTCTGAATCTATATAGTGAGCAGTCAAAGCCATATACCCGATTGTTTGTTTGGACGTCCAACAATCACATGTAAGTGATATTTTATCAACATTTTTCAGTACTTTCTTCAATTTCTCCTTTTCTGTATCATAGACTTTTAAGCACTCATTCTTAATAGTGTTTCTACTCACCTTTTGAAAATTATGATTCAATGCCTTACACAATATATTGAACCATGTGTGTTCAACCATTGTAAATGGATATTCATGAACTATAATCATCTTGGCCATTATTTCTCGAATTTTAAAGATGTCGTAAGATGCAGTAGAGCCACTGTAGATAGGTGAAAATTCTATCTCATTATCTAGAGCTTCACTTGGTGTAAAATTGATTACACCTTGACCTTTAGGTTGATTTTTCAAGTAAAAACACTCATTGATATGCCTTTTTAGTTGTGAAGTGGTGCCCGACTTTGGTTTTGCATACTTCTTACTACAATGTTTGCATTTAATCTTCTTCACTACCACTTTATTCTCAAGAATGTCTACTTCTTCAAAATATTCCCAAACCTTAGAAACTTTTTTGTGAATTTTCTTTTCATCTAGTTCAGTTTCAATATCTTCGACATCATTATTATAAGCTGTCTCATTTTTCTCTTGAGTATCACTTGGTTCATTAGTGCCAACAGCAGATGCTGATTGTTGAGATAAATGAGGATGTGGTAAAGTTGGAGAAGACATAACTAAAAATATAGAGAGAGATAAATAAGTACTTACTAGCATACTACATACTAAAGAGTGAAGAACAATAATATGAAAAAAAAAAAAATTATGATTCATTCAAAAAATGAAAACTGTGAACTTACTAATTATGATTCATACCTCTAAAATTAACTACATACTGTGAACTTACTTAAAAATTATGATTCATACCTCTAAAATAACACACTGTGAACTTACTAATTATGATTCATACCTCTAAAATTAACTACATACTGTGAACTTACTAATTAAATATGATTAAATCTCATATTTGATTTATCTGTTTTCAAATGGTTATGAGAATGCACATGACAATGAACCTTCAATACTGTTTTTGTTAGCAAAGTATGTGTTTCGAGACTTACCCTGTTAAATTTGAAATGAATTTTTTCATATAGATACTTCCTGATTATCTTCTGGCTATTATGGGTAGTTATGATTTCACAGGGATGTCAAATTATCTTTTTGATAGTAGCTTTGTCAAATGTCAATGGACTAATGCTGAGCTTTGTATGGTGAAGGTTTTTGAATAGAAGAGCATGGAACAAACTCTAGAATCTGGATAAACGCTGAATCTAAGAATTTAGGACTGGCCTATTGGTATTATAACTTATAAGCGACTAAAATCTTAGGCAGGAACTGATATATCTCACAGCAGGAATGGACCATTAATTCTATTTTTTACATACTAAAAAATATTGATAAATTCACCTTTAGTTATCAATTAGTTGTGTTGATTTTCATACCTCTAAAATAACTGCGAGCAACGTCGGTGGAGCGACGAAGCGAGGCTACTCTGGACTCTGGAGTGCGGTGGGGAGGCGCCGAGGCGACACCGAGTACGGCGGAGAGGCGCCGAGGCGACTCCGACTCCGAGTGCGGCGGAGCGGCGGTGCGGCGGAGCGGCGGATTGGGAGAGATTGGAGAGAGGTAGAGAGGCAGTCGCAGGCTCGCAGCTAGGGGTGGCCAAATGAATCCGCCGCAGCCTGGGTCCTGGCCCTCCTGGGAGAGATTGGAGAGAGCTAGAGAGTAGAGATAGAGCTAAGAGAGGCAGTGGCAGCTCTTTTAGGGCAAAATGAATTAGGGTTAGAAGTTTAGAATTGTGAGTTGTGACTTGAGAGTTGAGAGATCTTGTCCCTTCAAATTTTAATCTAATGGTTGAAATTTTATATATAAATGGGCCTCTTTATAGATGGGCCTCTTTATAGATGGACCTCTTTATGTAAATAAGCCTCTTAAGAATTAAGTTGGGCTTTATATTTTAGTTGGGCTAAAAAATAAATAATAAAAATTTATATTATATATATAATTATAATTTATATATATATATATAATAAAAAATATATATATTCGAGCTGTTATCGAGCCGAACACGAGCGAGCTGACCCCAGCTCGTGTTCAGCTCGTTTATTAAACGAGCTGAAAAATTCGGCTCGTGTTCGGCTCGTTTACTAAACGAGCGAGCCGATCTCGAGCTCATTTCGAGCCGAACACGAGCCGGCTCGCGAACACCGAGCTGGATTGCCACCCCTATCCGAACCTAACCGGAAATGAAAATTTCAATATGACACTGTCATCCCGTACCCGACTATTTAAATTAATTCTCTAATATTTTTTTAATGATTATATTAAAGATCTAAAAAATTAAATCACTACCATAAACTATTCTCCTAATGTGTACATATCTTATAAAGTGCCTTTGCATTGCTCGTCTTCCTCCCCAACAGTACTTATTTTGTTATTTTGTTGTCTAAAATTATACAGAATTTGAAGTAATTTTACAATCCGAAAAACTTCAGCATATGGACGTATGTGGCAATAACGCTCACTAGCACTAGAACAAATTCGGGAACAAGTAGAAACAAACATATTAGATTGATTAGGGAATCAAAAATCATGAATCGAAGATATATATATATATATATATATATATATATATAAAAAAAAAAAAATCAAGCTGAAATGTTTAAAATAGATCTAGGGTTTTTATTTTCACCATGATTTTGAAGGAGAAAGAAAGAGAAAATAAAAATACGAACGCACCGAAATACCGCAGCTACGTCGGCGGCAGAGGGGTGGCGGCGGCGGCGGCGGCGATGTCTGCTGCAGAGAGGCGGCGGCTGCGGCACTTGGGCGAGCGTGGAAGTGGGGGAGAGGGTTCGTGAGAGAGTGGGAATAGAGAGAGCGAGATGAGGATGTCCAAAGGGTTTTGTACTTGATAGAATATATTACCAAATTACAAAATAAACTAACTGTAATAGTTAAATTGCAGAATTACTTGTTATCCTAACAAAATTATTCGAATCAAATATTTTTTTAAATAAAAAATAAATATTAAAAAATTGGGGCAATTTTCTATATACCCCTACAAATTTTTCTGTTTTCAGATTTACCTCTCTTAGAAGGCTAATATTAAAACTACCCTACTTACGTTCCAACTTCTTTCCAAAATATCCCTAAAGTTAAACTCTGTTAGTGTACCGTTTGGAACTGCCGTTATCTGTATGTAATTACTATTTTACCCTTTCAAATATACCCTAAACCCTAAATCCTAAACCCTAAAACCCTAAACCCCTAAACTCTAAAACTTAAACCCTAAAACCCTCCGTTTGGAACTGCCGTTATCTGTATGTAATTACTATTTTACCCTTTCAAATATACCCTAAACCCTAAACCCTAAATCCTAAACCCTAAAACCCTAAACTAAACCCTAAAATCTAAAAATCCGGGCTAAATAGGTATATCTGATAGTTTTCAACTCCGATTATTATTTAACTCTAGTTTAACCCTAGTTAACTTAACAAAGGGAAACGGTAGGGTATTTTTAATAACGGTGGAACGTATGATGGGTATATTGGAAAGAAAAAAAAAAAAGAGGGGTAAATTAGATATTTCTTCAGATTTCAGGGTTAAACAGGCAATTATTCATATATATATATATATATATATATATATATATATATATATATATATATATATATATATATATATATATATATATATATATATATATAGATTTTTGCAGTAGAATGGGGAGAGAGAGGGGGTTGGTTGGAGAGAGAATTGGGTGGTGTTAAACTTCGTTTCGTTGGAATATAAGAGAGAATTAGTAGTATCAGAAATAAGTTATATTATTATAAATTTGTGTTTGATTGAGTTTTAGGTTAATACCAGGTATAAAGAAAAGAGTGTTTGGTAGGGAATATAAAATAATAGAAATAGAGAGAGTATTTTGTGTAAAATAACTAATATGCCCTTCCCCTTTTAGTTTTTTTCTTAAAAATTTAATTTTCAAAAATTTGTTCAAATTTTAATTTTTATTAATTTTAATTTGTATAAAAATTTTAAGTGTGAGCCAAAAAAACTAATTTTTAAATTTTAAGTGGGAGCAAAAATTTTAATTTTAAATTTATATAAATTTAAAAAAATTTATAAAAAAATTATATAATTTTTAAAATTTTAAAATTAATATTTTAAAAATAAAATAAAATAAAATAAAATTTTTAGATTTATTAAAAAGTAAAGTTAAAAAAAAAATTAAATTTATAAAATAAAAAAATTAAATTTTAAATTTTATAAATTTAAATATTTTTAAAATTTAAAAATTTTAATTAAAATAATAATAATAATAATAATGAAGTAAAAGAGGGAAGCTTGCAGGGCAAAAAAAAGAAGAAATATATATATATATATATATATATATATATATATATATATATATATATATATATAATATAATAGTTCCAGGGTCGGGAGAGGGGGGGGGGGGACTCTTGTTCCCCCCTTAACGGGTTGTCCCGGATACCCGGGACAACCCGGTATAGGGGGGGAACCCCCTTAATCTTACCCTTTGTACCCGAACCAAACAGCTCCTTAGAGTGTCAATCTAGATATCGACATCGAGGATGGTGAATTGGGAGATGCCAAGGAGGCAAAGGATTGTGCCCTTCTTCATTAATTCCATAACGTTATTTGAATTAATTCCAACTCCTGAAGCATTAAAAGCGCTTCAAAATTTTCAACTCATTTTTTTTCCTTTATAATTCATAAAATTATGAATTGACGACCTTTAGAGCTTTTAAGGCTTCTTTGCATCCCGCGGGTACTTTTTTTTTTTTTTTTTTGGACCCACTGTGCAAACTAAGTTGGTAGCTTTGAAGGCTTCTCCCGCGGACACTTTTTTTTTTATGGGACCCGTTGTGCAAACTAAGTTGAAAACCTTTAGAAACCGCTATTTTTTCACGTGCTCGCTGTGTTGTTGCGCATTTAATGCGCATTCAATGCAAACCTTCTCCGTTTGGGGTTCCGTTGTTTTCATTCTCGCCTTCTCCTTCCTCTCCTTCGTCATCGTGACGAGGAGTGATCGTTATCCTGTGTTTGCCAGGACGGTTGCAGACGGGGTTTGGTGGTATCAGGACGGTTGCAGGCCAGGTTTGTTGGTACGGGCTCACCGTCTCCGTCCTTTTGCTACCTGGGATGACGAGGCCACTGTCTTTCTCGCCGACGTGTCCTACTATCGCTCGTCGAGCCGCCGTGAAACATGGTGACTGCTGTATATGATTGCGAGGATGTGATGGCCTTACTGTTGTTGTGCTCCTCGCCGATGTATACTTCTACAGCTCGCCGAGCTAGTGTGAAATATCTTGGTCGGTGTAGATGGTTGGAAGGATGCAACGGGACCTGACAGGTTATGGGTTCTTGATATCACGCCCCGAGTTTCAAAACAGCGGTAGAAATTTTTTTTTTTTTTTTCCTTTTTTTAGAGTTCAAACTTTAAACTCAGGACGTGAGCAGACCGCCACATGCATAGAAAATCCTCTGTCCACACGGACAGAGTCTCCTCTATACATGCTTGGCTAGGCAAATGCAGTGATACAATCAGAGAGCAATAATCACTTAACTAAACATAATCATAAACTTCTACACTAAATATATCCACAAGATATAATCCAAATAACTTCAACTCAAAAATACAAAGTCAAAACTAAGATCATGATACTATAACTGTAAATACTAGCACTGGGCCACCGTGGCCAATAGCAGGGAACAACTCTAGCGCAACAGCTCACTGGATCATCCCAATCTCCCAGTACCCGACTGACCTGAAAAATGGTCATCCGGGGGGTGTGAGATACACCCTACATGTATCCCAGTGGGCACAACGGGCCGAGAAATAGCAAGTCGTACATACCGGATACAATGATAAGCGGATAGCAAAAGCAGGATATAACTGAAAACTGAATAACAAGATGCTGAACTGGAACTAAGCATGCTAGAGTGAAAACAAAGGTAAAAGTAGGGGTACTCGAATAGATAAGCTAATCATGCTGTAACTGGCAAATCCGACACAAAGAGCTGATCATGCTACAGAGCAGAGCTAATGTGATAATCAATATCTATCAATGCTATAAATAAAAAATGCTGAAACTCATGTGCCAGTCATGCTAACATACTAAAACAATCAACATAGATGAATCATGCATCAATACAAGAAGTAGAGTACCCAATCACCTGCCACTGTTGGTCCCAAGAACCTCAGGCTAAATACCACTATTGGTCTCACAGAACCTCAGGCTAAATGCCACATGTACACCAATCTGTTGTCATAACCCTCTGGGCCCACGGGTCGCCACTGGTGACCACTTTACCGGTAAAGTACACCACTGTGGGGGATCAGCCCGCTAGTGTACGTGAAAGAACAGCTGGCTCTGTGGCGATCATAATGCTGATGTTCAAACTCATGGTCTAAAGACCACACACACGGCAATTAGGGGTGGCAATCCAGCTCGCTGTTCGCGAGTCGGCTTGTGTTCGGCTCGAAATGAGCTCGAGATCGGCTCGCTCGTTTAGTAAACGAGCCGAACCCGAACCGAATTTTTCCGCTCGTTTAATAAACGAGCCGAACACGAGCTGGGGTTAGCTCGCTCGTGTTCGTCTCGATAACAGCTCGAATATATATATTTTATATTATATATATATAAATTATAATTATATATTTAATATAAATTTTTATTATTTATTTTTTTGCCCAACTTTAATATAAAGCCCAACTTAATTGTTAAGAGGCTTATTTACATAAAGAGGTCCATCTATAAAGAGGCCCATCTATAAAGAGGCCCATTTATATATAAAATTTCAACCACTAGATTAAAATTTGAAGGGACAAGATCTCTCAACTCTCAAGTCACAACTCACAATTCTAAACTTCTAACCCTAATTCATTTTGCCCTAAAAGAGCTGCCACTGCCTCTCTTAGCTCTATCTCTACTCTCTAGCTCTCTCCAATCTCTCCGAGGAGCCAGGCTGCAGCAGATTCATTTTGCCACCCCTAGCTGCGAGCCTGCGACTGCCTCTCTAGCTCTCTCCAATCTCTCCCAATCCGCCGCACCGCCGCACCGCCGCACTCGGAGTCGGAGTCGGAGTCGCCTCGGCGCCTCTCCGCCGCACTCGGTGTCGCCTCGGCGCCTCCCCACCGCACTCCAGAGTCCAGAGTAGCCTCGCTTCGCCGCTCCACCGACGTTGCTCGCAGTTATTTTAGAGGTATGAAAATCAACACAACTAATTGATAACTAAAGATGAATTTATCAATATTTTTGAGTATGTAAAAAATAGAATTAATGGTCCATTCCTGCTGTGAGATATATCAGTTCCTGCCTAAGATTTTAGTCGCTTATAAGTTATAATACCAATAGGCCAGTCCT
Organism: Tillandsia fasciculata; assembly: GCA_029168755.2. Classification (NCBI taxonomy): domain Eukaryota; kingdom Viridiplantae; phylum Streptophyta; class Magnoliopsida; order Poales; family Bromeliaceae; genus Tillandsia; species Tillandsia fasciculata. The sequence goes on from CM054941.1 coordinate 21,255,656, forward strand.
AAATTCTTAGAATCAGCGTTTATCCAGATTCTAGAGTTTGTTCTATGCTCTTTTATTCAAAAACCTTCACCATACAAAGCTCAGCATTAGTCCATTGACATTTGACAAAGCTACTATCAAAAAGATAATTTGACATCCCTGTGAAATCATAACTACCCATAATAGCCAGAAGATAATCAGGAAGCATCTATATGAAAAAATTCATTCCAAATTTAACAAGGTAAGTCTCGAAACACATACTTTGCTAACAAAAACTGTATTGAAGGTTCATTGTCATGTGCATTCTCATAACCATTTGAAAACAGATAAATCAAATATGAGATTTAATCATATTTAATTAGTAAGTTCACAGTATGTAGTTAATTTTAGATGTATTAATCATAATTAGTAAATTCACAGTGTGTTATTTTAGAGGTATGAATCATAATTTTTAAGTAAGTTCACAGTATGTAGTTAATTTTAGAGGTATGAATTATAATTAGTAAGTTCACAGTTTTCATTTTTTGAATGAATCATAATTTATTTTTTTTCATATTATTGTTCACATTTCTAAAATTTGTCTTTGTTTTTTGCCTTGAAAGGTTGGAAGTAGGGGTGGACAAGAGCTCTCTTTGTTGTATACTTTTCAGGACGGTAAAAATCTTTACATTTGAATTTAATAATAATTATTTTTATTCATAAATTATTTTTTTAATCTTTTTCAGGATGCTGACAACCTTAACAATCATTGAAGAGCAATGGAAGGAATGAATTGTAACAAGGACTTCATAATTTCATTTCATTACTAACTTAAAAAACTTGAAACATATTTTAAACTGTTTGACTGTGGTTTGTATTACTATTATATTAGGGTTTGTAATTCTATGATTTTGAATGGTGGATTTTATTTTGTTAAATTGTAACTTTATTTTGGTAATGTGTTGAATTTTGATGGATTTTGAATGAATTATGGTATTGTCATTTGCTGTACATTAGTTTCTCTGTGCCTATTTTTTGTTGTTAATCCTTGTTATTGTAAAATATATTTTAAATTATTGTGTGGTAATATCTTTTATTTGAACAATATGTTATAGAGTAAAGAAGTTTACATTGTTGTGTTTACTTGTAAATTATTGTAATTTGCTGTAGATTAAGCTTTTTCAATGTATTCTTTGCTGTTAAATGTTAATGTGTTTTTTTTATATTTTAATTTCTAATCGAGCTAACGAGCCGAGCTAACGAGCCGAGCCACGAGCTAACGAGTTACTTTTGAATTAATTAATCGAGCTAACGAGCCGAACACGAGCCAGCTCGAATACATCACGAGCTGGACTTTTCGAGCTCGTCACGAACTCGAGCCGAACACGAGCCGAGCTTTGACAGTCTCGAGCCGAGCTTGAGCTGGCTCCAGCTCGCTCATGTTCGGCTCGTTGACACCCCTATGTGGAATTGTCTGTAGAGTCACCAAAGCTACCTCCATTTCAGCAGCAATATGTGTCAGAGTCTCGAAAGGTGCTTCAGTATATGAAATATCGGGTAGGACACCTCTGATCGCATATTCAGATCTCTGAATACGATCGACCTAAAATCAAAACAGTATCAATAAAAATTACATTGGCTTTTGTTTGAATATTAAAATAATTATTATATCATACCAAAAATCTCTCGACATGTCCACGGGGCTAATATGCGAGGGGTGGACGCTGTACTGGACTAGATATCCACCTCCTGGTGATACTCCAATACCACTGCATGTAGATACAAGTAGCGCGTATATGATCAAGATCTACAAGGGGGTCTACCTCTACTATATCCTGTAGTCGATCATCCCAATGATGAATGTGTATAGCATGAAACACCGCCTAATTCTCATCCGCTCTCCCTCGTGATGCGAGATAGAGCAACTACTGTGTCGGGTATATGCTATCGAAATCCAAAATGATGAAGCACCCGATCTGGAAGATGTAGCTCAATAACATGAAAACTTACTTGGGTGGTCCGTTATCGCCATACCGGGGACCCCACTAGACAAAATGGTGGAAGTGACAATAGTATATCATCTGTATATGGCCTCCATGTAATCTATTGTGAAAAGTATATGCTAACTAACTTATATTAAAATAAAAATTATGTGAATGAAAACTTATGATAATTAACTCATGTACCTAGGACTCTAACTGGTGATCAAGCTGATCACGATAAAACTCAATGTCAGTCGTCCTAATATTGTCCCGAAAAGCCAACCTAGTATTCCACCTATTTCATTTATATCGTATTAGTAACGATAATATAAAATACTGAAAACTTGAAATTTAATACATACCTGCAACCTAGTAGCGCATCAATAAGATAAGGCTGCGGTCCGACTATCTCAGGACGACCGATGTGCAGATGGTCCCAAGCCCAAATCTACATAAAAAGCTACTTAGAACAAATAAATAAATTTCATGAATGAAATTAGTAGTAAAGAAATGTACTTGAATTAATGCCGCAAAATAACAACACCCCATTTTCCCCCTCATGCAAGCACTCGTTAATGCTTGATAGAGATGAGCTAGCGTCGCAGCACCCCATGCCAACTCACTGCAAGCGTCGAAATCCTCTAATAGAGACAACCACTTTAAATGCACTCTATTTGCGTATTGGGCTGGGCCGCACTGTGCGCGCCCGAAAGTCGTGGGCCGGGCCGCACTGTGCGCGCCCGAAAATTTTCGGGCGCCCGAAAAACCGGACAAATCCGGTACTTTCCAATTTGTTTTCTTCAGCCTATAAATAGGCAGCCCGAGCCCTCTTTTCTGCTCTTTTTCTCTCAGCCCATGCATGATCTCCCCGAGCTCCCTTTAGATGATTTGTTCCTCTCCTTGTTCTTGATCTTCCTGCGAAGATTTTGGATTTTTAGGAGCCCGCATCCCGAGGTTCTGGATTTTACGGCGCGGCGCGACGTTGCATTTCTGGAGTTCCTCTTCGTCGCTGTTCGGTGTAAATTTTCTCCGGGGCTACCCCGACCTTCTTTTTTTGTGATTCTTGTGCCAGCAGACTCCTAAGAGGTAGGGCTTCATCTTTCATTTTGATCGCGCTTTCCCGTTTCGAGTTTTTGGCACGGATCTCGAGGCAACACAGTGACCCATTTTCTGTGTGGATTTCTGAGACAGCAGCAGAGTATTTTGGCCATATCTTCGCGCACGAGTGTCAGACGGAAACGTGCTTATACAACTTTTTCATCTACAGATCGCAAGGAACGCGCTCGTATTTTTCTTGGATTTTTCAGAGATTTATTTTGAGGTGAAAATTTCTGTTTCTCTGTGTACAGTGCTACAGTATTTTGATACAGATTTTGTTTGAGTCTACCCCCTTGCCGAATTTATATCTTGACTTACCGAACTCATATTTGGGCGTGTAAATAGCCGTTTCGAAGGTATCGACGCGAGGATCGCCGTGATATTTTTCTGGGAATTTTCTGGGCATTTTTAGCAGGTGAAAATTAAGCATTTTTGGGACTGTTGTTGTATGTGTGTGTAAGAGCAGATTTTGGAATGTATGTGTAATGGTGGACTTTGTATTGTGCCAGGAGAGTTACGGGTGCTACTAGACTCATTGGAGTAGGAGATTGGATTTTTCCTGGTATTTTCAGCTGTTGGGCTTTGGACAGTCAGCTTTTCAGGTGGGTGGTTGTTATATCCCTCATTTTTCTGACATACCCACTAGGAATATTACAGAGAATTTATTGGAACCTTGTGATTGATAATTGTTAACCTTATGAGCCTATCATGTGAGACATATCATGTCGGGAATGCTTTTAGAAAACTGCCATGTTGGAACCATGACCGTATTTGGAACTTAGACATGTTGGCATGGATTTAATAGTAGTACATAATCTTACATGTAGTGGATAGTGGCATGTTTGGACAATGTGTGTTATATCTTGTTGGTGGGTGCTACTTGGGATTCCTTTGGACATGTATAGGCGGATAGTTTATGTGAGGGTAGTCAGTGGATTTTAGACATGTGTAAATATTTAATGACTTTAGCATGATGGTTATATCTATGCGGAATTATCATCTAATACACATGTGGGACTATTAGTTGTTATTCTTCTTTCAATTTTTACATAAGGACAATTACATGCTTGTATGGACATTTAGATAGGCCATCTTTTATCGCTACACTTTCATGCTGGAACTTGACTTAGGAGAAACCTTGTGTGCTTCTTTTCTCCTTTTCGTTAGTCAGGTGGTTCAGGTTGCTCGGGTTTGAGCAGGGGTTTGAGGATAGTGTAGCCGGGGCCTAGATTGTGGTTTATGGGTTTTGGCGGCGACCGCGGATTTTGGGCGGTTGACCGGATGTCGGTCATAGGACATCGGTGGTAGGATATGGTTATGGACTAGAGGGTATTCCGGCGACCGTGGATCTGGGGCGGTTGACCGGAGGTCCGTTGTGAGATCGGGTTCTGGATTGTGGGGTATTGCGGCGATCGCGGATTTTGGACGATCGACCGGATGTTCATTTGTACATCAGATTGGAGGATCTGTGTTTCTTTTAGTGGAGGGTGTGTTCCACTGGGGCTTTACAGTTGTGACCTACTCCTGCTTTTGGTACTTATTTTACCGGCGCGGTTATTGCCCGGTGGTGCTTTCCTCGTGTGGGTCGCTCCCCACTAGTTCCCCTCCGGAGGCCGGCCCGGGGCCAGACAGTTATGGACAGGGTTGATATCCCATCGGCGCGGCTATTTGCCCGATGGTGAGGACGGCAGCAGGAGCTTCGCTATCACATCGGCGCAGCTTACTTGCCCGATGATGAGGGCGGTACAGATTGGGTCCATCTGGGATGGTTGGTCATTGTTGCATACGGTTATTCCAGTCTAGGACTGTATTTTGAGGCATAGTAGTGGTAGTTTTCTTTCTTCAGCAGTCATCATTGCTTACCACACTTCTTTTCTTTTTGCCTCTGGTAGACCTAGTGGGTGTGTCTGAGTTTGAGGTTTTACCCACTAGGGGAGGCTACTGGTTTACTAGTAGTTCTCACCCCCATTCTTCTTTCTCTTTTCTTCTCCTTTGTTTTGCAGAGCCTTCTGCGGGTGCTGCTGGGCATACAGCGGCGGGTCGAGGAGAGAGGACGGCTGAGTAGCTAGACAGTGGACCCGACAGTGAGTTAGCTAGACTTGCACCTCCTATGTATTCTATCTCAGACGGTTTATTTTTGGGTCTGGCTTTTGCCAGCTGGTTGTATTTTTGTGGTGAGCTGGGAGAGTGACTTGTACCTTATTTTTACAGTTATTTGTATTTTTTTTTACTTCCGGTTCAGTCTGAGATGTAGTATTTTCTGTTCAGCTCTGTTTTATTGCTCTATTTTGGTATCTGATTTATCTGAGCAGGTTACCGGCGCTTCGTGTATGCGAAAATTTCGTGTGCACGGCGGATCTGTAGACAAGCCCGAGTTCTGGTTTACACTCGGGGCGTGACACTAACAATGCCTGATCTAGTTGGACGCGCCTCAACCGCGACACATAATAGAATCCCGCTCGTCGTATTAGCTCCAAAACTGCAGGATGCTCAATTGGCCAGCGATTCAATGTACGGCTGTTGCTCCGTAAATTTAACCGGAGAATAAACCTGCAATAATATAAATATCACATAATATTAGTACATAAAATTTAAAAAAAAAATAAAAAAAGTTAATTAAAAATATATATATAACCTTATATCTAATGCAAGTACATCTGTAGTGGGGTTGATCAGTCAATACAGAGACATTAATCGCTCCTGCCTTCTCGTGATCGTCCATCTATCATAATACCAATAAGTAAAAAAAAATTATAATATGCGTGAAGTATTATAAATTAACCAAAAAAATCTACAACAATCAAGATATCAAACAAAGAACCTAAACGACGACGTCTTTCGGTCATTCTTTGTTGATTTTCAAGACAAGTGCTTTTATAATGGCCGGATTGTTTACAGATACTACACTTGCCCCTACTACTTCCAGCACCTTCGTCCATAATATTGCGAATGCGAGTAGATTTGGGTCGTCCTTTCTTTCTTCTCTCGTGTGGTGGAAATATAGATCTGTCATATGACTCAACCCAATAACGCCGATCGGGGACTGGATGGAACTATGGTTCGTATGTGTTACGAAAGAATTCAGTAGTATACCAACGGAAGCATAGACTATAATAATCTATGTTCATGTATAATGAACTACAACAAGATAATATATGCGAACAAGATAATCCCTTTAGTTGCAAACACAAACATGAACATGTAGAATTTATTCCATTGATAATCACTTGGTATTGCAAATCCTTTCCAGTAAGAACTTTAAACTCTTGAGCTCCATATCGCCTAACTGTATGTGCTCTAGCAATTGACATTCGGCTATTGATAGTCTTATCCACATTCGATACAAATTGAGTAAACATTGCTGCTACCTCTTCGCGATATTTTAGAAAGAATTCAACCACTCGATGTAATGTTGCCATTACAAAAGCGGTAATTGGTAAGCCACGAAGTCCCCTTAATACTCCATTTAAACTTTCCGAGCGGTTCGTAGTCATAATGCCTAATCGTCTACCACCATCGAAAGCCTTAACCCAATATGTCCTATCAGCATGAAGTCTGTCAACCCATTGCCAAGCATCATCATCCATTACTTTCAATTCTTCCTTTAACATGTAATATTCTCGTTCTTCTGAGACACTCCCGATAGCATAAAATTTTCTAAGTAGTTGTTTTGTTTTAAAATGAATACTTATATTAGCTTTCATGTGTCGCAAACACCATCGATGAGCATGACCTTCTGATTGTGGGAATACAAATGCAACAAGATTCGCAAGTCCTTTAAAGCGATCCGAAATTAATATAATAACTCGAGATCGTGTTATATATCTCCGTAGACAATCTAGAAACCACTCCAAACTAGAGTCATTCTCTCCCTCGCATATTGCGAATGCTAGCGGGTACAAACCACCATTGGCATCAACACCTGTGACAATTAATGTGTTGCCTCCATATTTTCCATACAAGTGCGTGGCATCGATACTAAGTATTGGCCGGCAATACGACCAACCATGAATTGAGGGTCCAAAAGCCAAAAGGTGCGTGCAAACATTCTTGAAGTACTCGTCACTCTTATAGTTTCAATCTTTGTAATAGTTCCGGAATTTGTTATTTCTAACATTGAGAAATATCGAGAAATGCCACAATATGATTGCTCCCAACTACCGTATATAATTTGTAATGCTTTATTCCGTGCCCGCCAAGCCTTATTATATGAAATGGTAACGTGGAACTCACTCCGAACTCGGGTTTGAATTTTTGTAGGACTCATAGGAAGCCTTGCCTTCATTGTGGATAGTATATGTTGACATATAAAAGAAGATGTACAATTCTGATGCATTGTATTCAAAATAGAAATCATGCATGTTTGTGGTCCTTCATAAGTCCTTACTTTAAAATATGATGAACCTTTGGGTCGAGAGGCATGTAATCTTCATGGGCAAGAATTGACCAAACATCTCACAGTATATCTAGTTGTATTTGATTTAACAACTCTAAGTTGCACATTATGTTCAATGTGCCATCGATCTAAAGCATTCACCAATGACGTCTTGTCAGAAAATACCCGATCTTTCCATTGATTACCACTCGGAGGACCTTGATCAATGTTTTGTTCAACAACGATTTGATGAATTAATTCATTACCCAGTAGAAAACGATGTCGGTGATTTTCAAATTCTTCGAATTCTGTCGGTGATTTTCAAATTCTTCGAATTCTACCGGGTCCTTCACATCATCGTTGTTGGCAAATGAATTTTCAATCCATTCAATACCTTCATCTTGAATGGCGCATGTGAGAGAATTCAAACCGTCATCATGATCAAAATTCATAGATTGTGGGATATCGTCCATATCAGTTTCACTTACATGCTCATCGCCACTTCTATTTATTTGCTTATTATCACTTTTCATTATATTCTCATTTTCATTTATATTTCTCACTTCCCAATCAGTGCATTCTCAATTACTAGATGATGGATCTTCATACAGATTATGATGGATAGTTGACCTGCAAAGGTATTTATGATTAACTATTCGAATATATTCAGATTTTATGTAATTAAATCATATAATCACTTACCGCTCATCAACTCCATCGAAAAAAGATGGATCCACAGTAGTATATGGTAATGATGTACTCACTGGCACACATGAGACTTCAGACACTCTGAAATACTTATAAAATCTAAATTATTCATTTTCCGCACATGTACTAATAAAGAACAAAGATTGAAATACAAAATTTAGTTGAATAATTCTTCATATCTTGATGTACGAATTCGTTTAAGATCGACATAATCTCTTTGGTAATCACTATTGCGCATTCTCGTGGAGTAAACAGAGGTTGGACGGTCACGTGTCGTTAACACTTGCTTCTCTACGTATACTTTTATGCAACCATGAAATGGAAAAAAAACTCATCACGCCTACAATCCCATGATCACTTGATATGTCAAGTAATTCTTATTCATTAGGTCCCATTGGACATCGAACTGTTATGTCACGCTCCGGGATCAAAATTACGACCCGCGCTCGCCAACAGATCCGTCGCCCATACGGGAAGCCCCGCATAGACGAAGCGTCTAACCTACAAAAGATAATACTACAACTATACAAATATCAGAGCTGTAAAATAAATTACTGAAATAAAAGATACAAGTCCAAAATGGTACAGTCTGATCCTCACAATACAAGAGTCTCTCAAAAATAAAAACTCTCAAAAGTAACTACATACAATAATCCAGCAGTATGTACTACAAAGCTCCAAAATGGGGGGTACAGCTACGCTCCAAGGACGGGTAGGGAACTAGCTCGCGACTCCCTTACCTTGATCAGCAGGTGCAGCAACTAGAGTAGGAACAGGAGTAGATGCCTCTGAAAAATCTGTCACCGACAGAGGGTGTGAGAACTACATCCTACAGTAGTTCTCAGTTGGTACCGTCTCCAAGACCAATGGTCTGCCCACTGAGTCTACTAGAGACATAAGATAACAGGAAAACTGTAATAATGAAAAGATAAGCAGGAAGAAAATCTATAGCTATCATATCTCTATCTACAATACTCAATGGTGATACGGATAAAAATGATGTAACGACTTTAACCCAGTATACTCAATCAACCCAATCACACTGACTGCCACATAGGGTCCAGTCAAACCTACGCCCACCTACTGCCATTACATCTACGGAGGACTGGACTTACGTAGGGCGTCCCACACGAACTGCGTCGATAAGTCGCGATAGCAAAGTAACAGGCCCAGCTCTGGAGCGGCGCTCGAGGGGAGTGACCCACCGAGGAAGTATCTGCGCATCTCTGTTGAACTCAATATGGCTCATGCAGCCTATAGTCCAAATCCACGATCAATCAAATCGAAAATAATAACTCAACACTAACAACATCTGCCGGAGACACTCCATAGCATGAGACCACCGTCAACCCCAAACGGCTCCCAAAACAGAACACCCAACTTATAGACGAAAAGAATTGACCGACACCGTAAGGGTTCGAGAATCCCGATAGGCCGGTGCCTAGAACCACAATCAAACGAGAACAGACTCCAGGCTCAGCCTTTCGAAGTTCTCGACCCCTTACAGTTCGGGAAATCATCTCCCTCAGGTAAAACATTTGAAAGGAACCAATCAGGGTCCGAAAGTTCTGGGAGGCTAGCACCTAGAACCCAATTCAAACAAGAACAGGTTCTAGGCACAACTCCCGTAGGTTTTGTCCCAAAATATGGAAACAACCCCTTGAATCCAGATCACTTAAACCCTCTCGGGTGAGGAAGTTTACAAGATAAGATGACAGTTATTACCGAAAACCATTTTTGATTTGAAAAACCTAATTTAATGAATTTTAGTTCTTTAAAAAAATTGATAAAAATAAATTTTATTTTCCAAATCCCGAAGGGCTAATGCCTTCACTCAATCAAACAAGAACAGGCTCTGACGACCATTCGAAATTCGGAAGGAAAACATAGATTTATTGAAATCATGTGTGTGTCCAAAACAGTCTGGGTTTAGGGTCCTGCTATCACCAGTACACTACTGCCACGAACACAGTGACGACAACTAGATCAGAGAAACTCGACGACCCGGGACCACCATTTATTCAAACGGCTCCTGACAACAGTACAGACTAGCCACAGCTACCAGACTCCACTCGGCCCCCAAGCACGAGTGCAACATGCATCCTACACTAAAAAAAATCTCGAACACTCGGCCCACTACCCGGGCGAGGAAAACACAAAGTCCAGGGATAGAATGTAAAGTAAGGATGTCTAAAGTATAAAAGAACCTAGCCCAAGTGATAGTTCTCTACTAGTCAGGTTAAATACGTGCAAGCATATGACAGGGTGCTAGTCAAGATTCCAATATTTCATTATCACAAGAAATAATCAATTTGCTAATTCTATCAGACATGCTTGAATCTTGGTCCACAAAAAGGAGTACTCTACTTATCATGCATGCAAACTACGACAAAGAATTAGTACGTCGCCCGCTAGTTTTGAAGGAAAATCCAACACACCTTGAACAAGCTAATCCGTAGTCTGAATAAGCTGAAACTAAACGTGAGTGTTCCTCAGGTTCACACAGTCCCAATGAATCAAAAATCACAAGAAAATTCCTCCCGGTCACTGAAATATAAGCCGAACACCGAGGTTAGTCCAAATCACCCAAAACTGTAACACCGCTGCAAGTCTGTCCACAAAACAACAAAATACATCCTATGAGATGCCCTCCAAAAATTCCAAGAAAAATACGGTTGCGATCCTCGCGAAGTGTAGATGTTGATCGAGTCCTCACAGACTGAAATCTGACAACCGTGCACCAAAATAAAAATCAAGCAAACTCTGCTGTCCAGAAAAATCCACAACATGGAAGGGGTTCAAAGATGCTCCGAAAAACCCAATAAAAACCCAAAACCGAGAGAAACGATAAATACGGAAATCGAGGGTCTACCTCTAATGGAAACGATGCCGCAAAAATCAACAGAAAACTCCCTCGGGTCAGCCTAGGGGAGTCGGCGGATGAAGCGTCGATGGAAAAGATCGGTGTCGAAGGCACGTCGAAGCTCATGACGTCAAGGAGGAAGTTGATGAAACGATCTCCAAAAATCCCCCAAAACCCCAAGAAGTGAAGAGGACTTGTAGATCTTGCTCCCTGTCAAAGAAGGCCTTAAGAAGAAACTCAAAAATCCCTCAAATGCTGCACCAAGAGGGCTATTTATAGTCCAAAACCCAAAAAGGAGCCCAATTGGATTCGGGCCCAACTTTCGGGCACCCGAAAGCTACAGGACGCGCCCGGTTCCACATGGCGCGCATCCGAGCCATCTCTGCGCAGCGCCCGGAAGCACGGGATGGCGCCACGTGTCCCGCACCCGCGCTCCGCGTGCCTCGCGCACGCGCGCTGGCCAATCGCAGCGGGGAGCACGGCAGGGAGCATGCACCGCGCGACAGGCTGAGTCTACTGGGTCCGCCGCCCGCTAATAGGGCGCTGCCACATGGTCCGCCCGCCAATCACGACGGAACGCAAGCGGCTCGGCCAATGGGGTTGCGCCACGTGGCCCGCCCACGTGCCCGCTGGTCCCGGCGCATACGCCTGGGCTGTGGACCGGCCTGCTCGCACCACTGCCCGCGCCTGCCCTGCGGCCCTGCGCCTGCCCACGCCGCTACCCGCCGCCGCGCTCCGGCACCTGCCCGCCGCCGCCGGCGCTGCCCGGCCTACCCGAGCTACAATAAAACTGCCCGGGGTCCGTTTTCGGGCGTCCGGATCCCGAAAAATACATCCAAATAGCCGATTTTGAGCGTTTTCGCGCGCTGAATCCAAATTCGATTTCCGTTTTGCCAGAATCTACTTATCAATTTTGATGAAGGCATCTGGATAGGGAAACTTCATCTAATTTTCATGCCAGATCCAATCCTGAGGTCCGATTCGTGCGCTACCATCTCCACCACACAACAAAGGCCTCCAAAAGCCACCGATCACTCAGCAAAACCTCCGCGGAGATCCGAATCATCACATGTTATGCATAGACGAAACTCCGCTCGATCATAATTAGTGACCTTATATATTTCTGCTTCGAAATTCCGAAATGTGATGTCGCGGTGAATTCCGATCAGTTCTTTATAGCCACCAATATATTGTGGTATATTATTATTCACGACTAAATTTTCGTCCTAATAAATATAAAACGGGACACATTCACCAGACATAATGATATACTAAAAATAACAATAAACAATATAACATTCATCAGTTAGGTTTTTGTTGAATTAAGTTATATAACATTCCAACAGTGATTTCTACTTAAGTTATATACTAATAAACAATATAATGTACATCTCACTTGAAATTGCAAGTGAGAGTTACATGTGAAGCTAGGTTAATGGCCTTCAACCGACATGCGAAGTTTTCTCGAATTTACCGAATGTAAACAAGTGTATAATATAATGATGTAAATTAAATAACAATATACAACTTAAAAAATTATATATAATGCAAAATTAAAATTTACCGAATTGCGGCGTCAGGGTGAGTTCTGTGGAAGAAAGAGAGAGTAAGAGAGAGATAGTTTTGTGGGAAAGAGAAGTAGAGAGCTAGAGAGAGAGAGAGAGAGAGAGAGAGAGAGAGAGAGAGAGTTTGTGGGAGAGGGAGGGTGAGAGAGAGCTAGAGAGAGAGAGTACGGACAGAGAAGAGAGAGAGAGAGAGAGCAGAGAGAGGTCTGCTGCGGCGACGACGGCGGCTGCGAACAGAGAGAGAGAGAGAGAGAGAGAGAGAGAGAGAGAGCTAGTGGTAGAGAGAGAGCTACTGGGAGAGAGAGAGAGAGAGAGAGAGAGAGAGAGAGAGAGCGCAGAGAGAAAAGGCCGAAGGAAGAAGAAGAAGAAAAGGGGCTCGGGTTATAAGGGCTTGAACACGGAGAACCATTCCCCGTGTTTAAACACGGGGAATGGTTCCCCGTGTTCAACTAATCGCACGTCCGACTCCCACGCTCACGTGGTGGGTACACGTGGCACAATTGGCACCCATAGGGCTAATTTTGTAAATACAAAATTTGTAGGGCTATTTTCAAAAATAAAAATTTTCAAATGACCATTTTTAAAAAAAGCCCGTTGTTGCAGCACTCACAGTGAGTATGAGAGGGAAAATGATGGAATTGGATGAGAAGAAGTAAGTGAAGTCTTCTGAGGTGAAGGTGAGGGAAAAGAATCAGTTGGGGATGTAAGGGTTCAATTTATAGAGAAAAAAAAGAGTGAAAAGAGCCATCAAATCAAAAAAGCTAACCTGCACCAATGGTTGGAATTCAAAATTCAAAATTGAATTTGAATAAATGGGGATCTCGATGAGATTGGATGGTTCAGAGATATTATGGGAGTTGGTTGGAGATTCAAAATTCAAAATTGAATTTCGAATAAATGAAATATGGGATATGGGTGAAGTTCAAAATATGGGAGTTGGTTGGGAATTCAAAGTTCAAAATTAAATTTCAAATAAATGGGATATGGGTGAAGTTGAATAAATCGATTGAGAAATAATTTGGGAGTCAGTTACCATTTCAAATTTTAAAATTGAATATGGATATAAATGAGATTGGATGGTTGAGAGATACTTTCAGAGTTTGTTAGGGATTCAAAATTGAATTTGAATAAATAGGGATACAGATGAGATTAGATGGTTGAGAAATATTTTGGGAGTTTGTTAGTGATTTAAAATTCAAAATTAAATTTTGAATGTAATATTTTAAAATGTGAAGTGGGCTATAATTTATATCATTCTGTTGTGTTAGCACGAGTCCAAATCAATTAGGCCTATTTTAATGAGGCCCACTAGGCACAAGTAGTTGGGCTTAAATGAGGCCCAAATTATTGAATTGATTTAAAATTTTCAGCGGGCTTTCATAACGGTCATAGACTTTCACGTATGGCCTATTAAAAAGGCTCGAATCAATGGTAAAATTTTTATTGGACTCAAAATTTTAGACTTAAGATAAAATTGAATCCCTTAGGATTCATCTATCTTGTCCAATATTTTGCTCTCAAACAGGTGAGAGCAAATTTTTTGCATATTTTTACCAGATTGGAATATATCAAAGGAAATTAAAGATTTCCTATCTCCGGCACTATTTTTTTAGCGGATCAGGATGGATTCGAGACGAATTTTTTTAATTCTTCTTACATTAAAAACTCCTATGCGACTATTTAAATTAAATTATTAATATATTTTAATCATTATATTAAAGATAAAAAAATTACATTTTTTAGATATATATATATATATATATATATATATATATATATATATATATATATATATATATATATATATATATATATAATAGATTTTTAAATAGGTTTGACTTTGGATTCAACTTAGATATCAAGAAAAATAATATTTGAAACTATAAACAATAGGATTTTGAATGTACATCCATAATTGAAACCATCTCCATTTAGTTTCAATCAAAACTGTTTTAGTCATATTCAAGTCCAAGGTAAAATATCAGGCGTCCACATCCATGGCATCCCTAGTTATGCTGTTACTCGTGTCACGCGCGCCCCAAGTTTTGAAAAGCAGTCTAAATTTTTATATATATGTATAAATCAGAGTTTAAACTTAAAAACTAGGATATGAATAGATCGCCACATGCATAAAGAATGCTCTGTCCACTCGGATAGAGTCTTCTCTATAAAGGCACGGTTAGGCAAGTGCGAATACACAATCAGAATACTAAACAATAATAAACTGAAATATAACTAATTTAACTATTCATCACAATAATCCACGAATACCAAATCCACAATACTATAATCACAACTATCAAAATAATCACGAGTCCAACATAACTAAATCATAATTATAACCAATCTATCTGTAAAATAAAAGCTTAGCCAGTCGAAGCTGGCAATAGGGGACGGATCTATCGGATATGCTCAGATCAACGTCTCGACATCCCGCCACCCGACTGACCTGAAATGGTGGTCACCCAAAGGGTGTGAGATTCAACATAAATGTATCCCAGTGGGCACGACGAGTCGAAAAATAGCAAATCGTACCTACTGGCATACTATAATCAGCGGATAGTAAAAGATTAGTAGGTAAAAGCTGATATACAACAAAAATGACTAGTAGTAATCAAAATCATAGTACTGAGCAAACATGGGTACAAAAATACAAGAGATAAAGCATGCTGATATAAGATCGAAGAACTATGCATCAATAATAGAAACCAAGTACCCAATTATGCCACTTTTGGTCACGAGGACCTCAGGCTAAAGCCACTATCGAGCACCTATCTGGCTGACATAACCCCGCACCCACCGGTGCTATCGGGGGGCTCACGGGTCTCACTCTCGACCACTTTACCGGTAAAGAACGTAAAGTGGGGGATCAATCCCACGGCGTACGTGAAGTACAGCGGTGTGTGGCGATCATAATGCTGATGCTCAAGCTCACGGTCTAAGGATCGAGCAATTGGCAACAAGTCGGAATCCCAACTAGGATGCAAATATCTGTATACCAATCATGTGTCATCTCATGCAGTAGGGAATACAAAGAACTGAATAAATCTGAGCAAGAGTGAATCTACGTTATGGCCAATCACACATGGCATATGTCCAAGTATCAACAAGTATACTGATGTCTAGCTAATGACCAAGCAAGCATGATAGGTGTCCAAGTATAAGCTAATTATAATATTGTGGTGTCCCGATTTTTTCGTACGACCTGTCTGGGTGGTCGGCGGTGAGAAAACACCTATTATTGGTGTATTGAGCCCGTTGTGCGTCAAACAGATGCCAAAAATAGACTCAGCGCGCAAAAATGTTGAAAATCGGCAATTTTCGGGCTAACCGGGCCAAACGGGCCGATTTCTCGGGTGGGCCGGTCCACGGCCCACTTGGCGTGCACCGGGAGCAGCCAACGGAGGGCGCTGCCACGTGGCGCGCGTCGATTGGCGGGTCAACGCACGCTCGACAGCGCGCTGACCCCGCCCGGCGCGGCGCACGGTGGACCCCGCCGGGCCACGTGTCGCCCGCTCATTGGCGGGCGCAGTGACCAGGGCGGCCCGCCGTGAACCGCGGCCCACGGTCCCCGCCGTGGACCGCGCAGCCACGCGGCGCGCCGCGATTGGCGGGCGCGCGGGGCGCGGGGGGAACACGTGGCGGCCCGTGGGAGTTTCGGGTGCGTTTGGCGGGCCGGGACGAGCCGGGGGGCTTTTTAAGGCTACTGTAGCAGCCCGAAACCTCCGGGCGCCCGAAAATTGGGCCCAAAAGCCGAATAAAGGGGATTTTTCGGGTTTCTTTGGTGGAGGCCAATAAATAGCCCTCTTCCTTGGGCTCTTGGACCTTTTTCCTGAGCCCAAATCCTCTGGAGTCCTCTAGCAACTTTGTTGATCTTCTTGTTCTGCATCTTGTGAAGGAGGCTCGGATTTTTTTGAGGTCGCGGCATCGACGTCTTCGGCGAGTTAGCGCAGTGCGATGTTCTTTCTTCGATGGCCCATTTTCGTCGTGTTTCGGTCCACGAGGTCCACAAAGCTACTCCAACGAAATTTTTGGACGATTTTTGCGGCGTTGGATTCATGAGAGGTAAATCTATGATTTTTTGTATTTTCCACTCCTCCCAGATTTGAGTTTTTTTAGGAATTTCTGGTACATCTTTAAGCCCCTATTTTGCTGGTGGTTTTTCTGGACAGCAGTGTAGTGTTGGATTTTTATCTCCGCGCTTGGGTGTCGGATTTCGACTTGTGAGGACCCGATCTACATCTACGCATCGCGAGGATCGTCGTCGTATTTTTATTGGAATTTTTGGAGTTTATCTCGCAGGTGATAAGTAAGCTTCTTTGGGACTGAATTTTCAGCAGATTGTACACTTGAAAATTTTGTGTTGATTGTAATGTTGGGCTATGTCTTTGTACCCAGGAGGTATTTTTGGGTGTTTTTGGACCCGTTGGAATTATGGAAATCCGAGGATTGTCCCCGTGCAGTTTCAGCCTTTTTGGACTTTGGATCAATTTGCACTTCCAGGTGGGTTGCTTCGTCTTCAAAACCAATGGACAGTTCATTAACTCTATTGAGTAGGGAACATACATGATTTTGTGATGTACTAAGAAGCATGCTAGAAAGAGAAAGTTGATACTCCTTGTGTTGCTATGATGATTAGGGTTGTTTTATTGCTCCCTAAATATGTTAAATTAATGTTATTATTGGAACTTGACCTAGCACCCCGTAATATGCTACATGTTTAACTAGACTAGTAGAAAAACTCCAACTTGGGCTAGGTTATTTATGCTTTAGACATTCCCACACTATTATCTTTTATTTTACCTGGACTTAGAGTTTCCTCGCCCGGGTAGTGGGCCGAGTGGTCGGATTGTTGTGGGATGCATGTTACACTCATACCTGGGGGCCGAGTGGAGTCTGGTAGCAGTGTTTAGATCGGTGTTTTATTTTGGGAGCCGTCTGAGTTGACGGTGGGTCCCGGCTGTGTGGTTTTCAGCCTGTGAGTGAGAGTTGGTATTGTTGGTTACTGTCGATCTTGTTGATCGTGGATTTGTACTATAGCCTGCATGAGCCGCATTTGAGCTTGACAGAGATGCGCGGATACATTCCTCGGTAGGGTTGCGCCCCTCTAGTGCCACTCCGGAGTTGGGCTTGTTACTTGCTATCGCGACTTGTCGACGCAGTCCCTCTGGCTGGGCCAGTTTTGGCAGTCACGGACGCCCTACGTAAGTCCGGTCCTCCTTGGATGTAACGATAGTAGGTAGGCGCAGGTTTGACTGGACCCTATGTGGCAGTCAGTATAGATTGGGTGATTATATATTGAGAGATAGTAGATGCATCATGTTTCCATCTGTTCCACTCCTTGAGCATTTAGATAGAGGCATAGTAGCTGTAGAGTTATTTTTCAGCCTTTACTTTTAGTACTGCATTTGTTACTTTATGCCTCTAGTAGACTTAGTGGGCAGACCGTCGGGCTTGTTAGCGGTACCCACTGAGAACTACTGTGGTATGTAGTTCTGACACCCGCCGTGGTGATTTTTCCCCAGGGACCTCTACTCCAGTTCTTGCTGCTCCAGTTGTTGATCCTGCTGATCGAGGTAAGAAAGTCGCGAGCTTGATCCCTACCAGTTTTCTTCCAGTGAGAGTAGATGTACCCTTTTTGGTGATGTTTTAGTACTGTCAGTGTTTTTAGGATGTATCTTGTATATTTTACATTTTGAGAGTTTTAGTTTTGGAGTGACTTATATTTTGTGAGGACCTGGCATGTACTATTTGAGGAGTTGTATATTTTTTATTTCAGCAGTTTACTTTTCAGCTCCGATATCTGTATAGTGTAGTTGATCTTTTGCAGGTTAGTCGCTTCATCTATACGGGGCTTCCCGTATGGGCGGCGAATCTGTTGGCGAGCCCGGGTCGCAGTTTCGATGCCGGGGCGTGACAAATATACTGATATCCAGCTAATGTCCAAGCAAGTATGATATGTCCAAGTATAAGCTGATATACTGATAACCAACTAATGATAATAAATCAATGGAAGAATAGCCCAAAGATAGGATCAAGGCTAGCATGAAACATAGGGGTCCGACCAAATATGGTACCCCATAGGGTCGAAATGATAAAGCCCGGACCGAATTAAACCCACCTCAGTGTAGGCGATCCCGTAGCCTGCTGGACTACTCGTGTGCTGGCTCATGACTGTTGGGGCCTGAACAACAAACTCTGATCAGTAACAGACTCACTCATACCCATCCCATCGAGACTACATAAACAGAACAACTAAATAGTGGACTTTCCTCAAGTCCCGAGATTTACCGAAATTTTCGAAAACCCGCCAAACGACCACTATGGCCCAAATAGTGTCTACAAGTTCCCAAATGTGACGAAACTTCACATGCTGCCCCGGAATGGTTCATTTAAGATGTTCGGACAACCAAAGATCATTTCGTGAATATTTGTGCTCGATCTGGGCCATAATTACCAACTATGCTTAAGGAAAAGCATATTTTGGCTCTGGAAGTCATCGACGTGAAACGAAGGTCACTGGACCAGCCAGGATAGTGTCGGGAACAGCCATGGACACTTGACAGTGACTGTCAATCATCTAATATCCTCGAAATGCGCAATTTGCACAGAAAAGCTGATAAACTGGCTATTTTGCCAATTTTTGGTTCGAAAACCAATTTTTGCTCAACAAAGACCAACGGTTCCCAAACGAAGAGTTCAGAGGTCATGTGCACGCTGTCCACAACAGCCCATCAGGTTACATTTGCATCTAGACCCTTAGGGTTTACTAAAATTGCATAAAGACATGCATATTATCAATATTTTAGCCATTATTTCACAACCCATGACTTTTAAACTAAACCGAGGGTACCAGTAGATGGGCCTCGACACGTTGGACACCGTGCTCGCTGTTTGGAAATAGCACAAAGCCCAATAACAGCTAGGGCTCATCTTACACTAAGTATCAAAGGCCTAAATTGCAACTAGCAACCAAACGGGTCATTATTAAGCAAACAATGGTGAGCATCATGCTCAGGAGGTTGAGGAGACTCAGGGGCTCACCTTCGAGGTGTCGCGGGACTGTCGGAGAAGTCGCCGGAGCAAGTCGGCCAAGGTGCACTTTAATTAGAGCTCGGCTTGGCCGAGATTGCACCAACTCAGGTTCTAGCACCAATCAAATGCAAGCACCAGCTGGGGAAGGTTCACAGAGGTGGTAGGGTCACCACTCTGCCCAGCTCCGGCGGCCCAGTGCAGCGGTTGGCCGGAAAGAACCCTTGCGGCCGCCTTAAGTGCAACAATAGAGAGCAAGCTTAAATGAGGATTTCATATGCATGCAAAGGCATGGAGAGGCTACTCTCGAGGAGTGGAGGTTACCTGGGTAGTCAGCCGACGGCTGGAAACGGCGACAGTGCCGGGCAGAGGAGCTCGACCAAGAAAAAGATAGCCCAAGCTAGGGCTTTCCTGTACTTGATACTCAATCAATGCCCTAAAAACTTTGTGGAGGCCTTTCTGGAGATCAGCAGAAGGGAACCACCGAGCCCAATCTTGATACCAATGGTTGGATGAAGCTCGCGTGCAGATCCGGCCAAGTTTAGGTTTCCGGCGACCTTGTTGTTCTCGCCGACGAACCAAGGTACACCAGACCTCGGGGCTTCACAGGGAAGGTCCCCACGGTGTCAGAAAAAGAGTGGGATGGGTCTCGGTGCAAAGAAATTCGAGAAAGAAGGGATCTCGGGTTACCTCGGTTTGAAGAAGAAAAATGAAGAAAAAAAAGGCTCCTCCGGCGGTGTGCGGCTGAGTCCGGCGTCGGAGCTCCTCGGGGAGGGTCTCCAGAGAGAGATGATCCGTCCAGAAGACTTTGGGCGCAATCCCAAGGGTTCTGGTTGCCTTTTCTCTTCCTAAACCCAAGATCAAAGTAGATCTTTAATCCTTGTCCTTTTCCGGCGAGGGGAAGCAGCGGCCGGCGGCATAACGTTTGGGGGAGAGGCAGACGGAGATGAAGAGTCTGGTGGAAGCGGCTGGGTGCAATAGTTTTGGGCTAGGGTTCACAAGAGCTCACCTTTGCATAATTATATAAAGTTTCAACAATATGCAATTTGATCCCTCAACTCTTAGTATTTTGAGTTGGGTCCTTCACAGGGATCTTGATTCGCAACTAGGTCCCTCTCCAGGGAGTTGCACGTATTTTGGTGCATGAAATATAGGGTCTCACGTGCAAAATACTGTACTTTTTACTGATTTTTATGTTTTCTGAGGCATCGGAGTCGTCAAACGAAAAAAGGGACTTCGCCACGACGTCCGACTCGACAAGACCTATCAAGTAGCAATTTTGGTTCGTTGAATTAGGTCCAGATAAGTTTAAAATCCATAGTGGTGTTTTTAGTTTGGCACGCTTTTTGAGGCTTTAGGGTCATCAAACGTAAATTTGGACTACGTCATTGTGCTCGAATCGTTGAGACCGTTCAAATCAAGTATTTGAATCATCAAATTCGGACTCAGAACGGTAGAGTTGGTCAACTACTTTTGAAAATCCAAAAATTTCGAGGGTTACTATTCATAATTTAAGTGAGGGCCCTATTCACTTATACATGCATACAGGGCTTATTATACATATATTTACATATAGAATTTGAACCTTATTGAATTTCAAACTTTAAAATTCTCGAGTATTACAAGTAGGGATGTGCAAAGGTGGCCGATTAGAAGGTAAGAAGGGTCCCCAGCTTAGGTCCTATTTTCTCGGTAGGATAGATTCGTAACGTATTGATTTTTTTCAATTTTTTTGTCCTGACTTTACTATTCCATTTGTGGCGAGTTTGGGTGAGTGCTGATTTTTGACAAATTTTTGCCAAATCGGGACAGATTAAAAAAAAAACTAAATATTTTCCACCTCTCGCACCATTTTCTTAGCAGAACAAGATGGATTCGAAACAAATTTTTTATTTTTTTTTTGGTCTCCACTTACTGCCCTATTTAGGATGGACCAGGGCAGGAGCACCACTAGTTCGGATCAATTTGCATCCGAAGAAAGGATGAATTTGAGTTGGATATGAATTGAATAGCGCCCAATCTATATCCATATCTATACGTTTACATCGAATTTGGAACTATACAAATACAAATCTAAAACTTAATAAATATATAGAACCAACAGCAAAATAAAAAAATTACCATACTCCTAAAATTAAAAAAAATAAAAATAATAGTTTAACTTAGAAATATCCATGAAAAAAATAAATTAATTTGTTTGTTAACTGCCTAATTAATCTATTGGATGTTTGGTGGATTTGGCCAAGAAAATACGCTATATTTGTCACGCCTCGAGACCTCCATTTTGGTTAGTTCGGGCACGTGCGGGCACGTGCACAGACCGGCCGAACGAGCAAAACCTCCCTTACCTGAACAAAGTGATGACAACTATCCAATATGTACAATTTTGCACGAAATGGATATACAAGCATTAGAGTAAAACTGTAATGTCTAAAACATACACTGAACTTTAAACTTAAAGTTTACACTCATTCTCCATAATATTACAAATATTACACTCTTTTTTTTCTTTAATTTTACAACTGGGTACTTGTTAGACCTATCACTTAGTCTATCTATCCCGCGACACCTTTGCCGTGACTTCGCTCCTCACTAGTGGTACCTGGATCTGAAAAAAGTTAACCACAACGGAGGTGAGAATTATAAATAAGTTTTCAGTGAGTGCAACCACCGAACGTGGCGCTCTGCACTCATTCGGTCTAAAGGAGGCAACTGTAAATAAATTTGCTAAACATATATTTCTACTATAGAATTGCATAAATTGAAAGTACAGTTACATTGCCTTAATTTAAACAATATGTTTAGATCAATGTCTATTTGTTACCCTACTTGTCACTATGCTATCTGTCATAGTTTTATCACTAGCTTTATCTTAACCTTTATTTAGCCATTTTTCACTATGCCATGTGTCATAGTTTCCATTTTTCTATTTATCATGACCCCTACTTAGCCCACTAGCTAGTTAGTTTTCATTTGCTCACCTACCAATCATGTGCATACTCTCTATACCACATGTCCCGAACGGTCCATCGATCAGTTCCATATCTCAATACCACATGAAAGGCCCGGATAATCAATCTACTTCCAATCAGTGGGCCCACGGCGTCGAGGGTGATCGACATAGTTAGGTAGGTCCCATTCGCTAGTTACTTGGAGTCAAGGGGGATCGGCATCTCCAAGCACTGCGCAGTCATTTAGTGTCGAGGGGGATCGGCATCACCAAGCAATATATAGGGAGTCGAGGGTGATCAGCATCTCCCTTAGAAGTTGAGGGGGATCAACATCTCTCACCACTATACTGGGAGTCGAGGGTGATCGACATCTTCCACTAGGCCATTCCAGAATGTCGCGACTTTGGTCATTGTCTCTCCCTAGGTTTCATGACTCTAGGACTATAACATATGCCCCATAAATACTAACTTGTTATCTTGGTTTCATTCCAGAATGCCGCCGCCGCCTCTGGCCGCCGGCAGTGGGTCAGACCTGGCCCAGGATTCTTCTGAGAGTATTATATAACTCGTGCTCAACTTGGAATCAGGTTTGAACAGGGTTTGTTTCATGTCGGCCCAACCCGAGCTCTTGATTGGATCGGGTGTTGCTCCGACGATCTTTCCGGCCACTCTCCGGCCAACTTCTGGTGAGCATCACTGTCCTTGGTATTCAGTAAGTTCCATACTCAGAGTAGATCACTAATTAAGCAAGTTTATGGTTGATCCTAGCAAAGTGTGGTTTGGACTCTAAGTGTTTATGAGCCAAATTGGTAAATGGGTCTTGTGAAAGCCCAAGCCCATGAGCACGAGCTTCGTCTTGCTGAACCGAACGCGCTGAAACTTACGGCGCTGTTTCTGGTTTTCCGGGTTTAAAGAACGGACCAAAACAGTATTTTATGTTATGTTTTTATGCAATTTTAGGATACGTTAGGTACTAAAATGCAATTGTAACGCGCTGGCTGTCTTTAGACAGTATTTACACATCTAGTAGGTATTTTGTTTAAGTTCCAAAGGCTCTTGTTGAGCGAGAATCAGATTAAGTTCTGTAAATTGGCGAAATCGCCAGTTTTACGGTTTACGGCGCGAGTTTCGCTTTCAGTTTAGATTTCTGGTCGTCAGTTGTCGCCTCTGGTTATCCCCGACACTGTCCTGGCTGGTCCAGTGTCTTTGGTATTTTGTCGGGAGACTCCGAAGCCGAATTGGGCTTTTCGAGAGTCGTGCAAGTATTTATGGCAACATCTTGACACCGGAAATTACGATCTTGCCCCTGTCTGCCCGAACATCGAGGTGATGATGTTTAGAGTTACTAGTTGTGGTTTGGCAGTGTTTGGATGTATATAGACTGTCGGCGGGTCAGTTTCAGAGTTGCGGTAATTTTCCGGGAATCCTGGTAAAAGCCTAGTTTCGGCTAAGTTCCCCGTGATAGCGACAGAATGTTCTAGTGTTGTCAGGATAGGCATGAACGAGTCTGTTATTGATTCTAGTTATATGTTCAGGTCCCAGCAGTTCAGCACCAGCCTCCCAGTAGACTAGCGGGAGTTCGGGATCGGCCTACAATGAGGTGGGTTATCTTCGGTCCGGGCTTTATCTTTTCGGCCCTCTGTTTACTTTAATCCAGTCGGACACCTGTTCTTGAAATAATCCTGATTGGTCCTGCTTGAATGTTTCCTTCATAGTCTCAGTTACCTGCTATTCATATATCTATTCACATGCTTCCCTGTTCATATATGACTTAGCCCTATTTCTGCTACGTATCTTGTATCCCTAGTTGATAGACATATTTTTGGACATTTCCTGTTTATCTGATATCTGCATTCCAGTATTCAGCATTATTTATATTCATGGTCTGATCATGCTATTTATCTAGCAGTTATCTGATTTGCATTATATCCAGAGACACTTACTCTTACGTTTCAGTTATGCATGATAGACCCATGATTGATTGCTATATATAGGCATGTATATTCCTGCTGGATTTCCGTCATCATGCTTACTTGACCACTGCATTGCCATGCCATTTTGGTCATCAGATTTTGAGCTTGTTTTCCATTTTATCAAATATTATACTGCTAAACACATGATTTTTAGTCAACAAATATTTTAAATCAAGCATCGCAGGGTCGCCTGAGTCTGTTCTTGTTTGATAAGACAAAGGCATTGCTCTGCGAGGATTTGAACTTAGAACCTGTTTTCAAAATGATTTTCTTAAAACAGCATGTGTTTAGTCTTGTATGATTGGTCTGTAGTTGCTTCTAGATATTATGATTATATTCCTGGATATTTGCTATCCCTGCTTATCAGAACTCTCTGATTATTCCTGATCCATTTTGCATAGTTGCTGCTTCTTCTTTATATGAGTTGAGACTCAGTTGATTTTGATATTGCATCCTTGATTGGATTTGTTGATGACGATTCCTGCATATGAGTTGAGATATCTGTTGGTATACTATTGTTGCATCCCAGTGGGGATTTTCCGGCTTGTTGCCGATTACCCGGTCAGTGGACCGTGAGCTTGAGCATAGCATTATGATTTGCCACGCACTGCTGTTCTTCACGAACATTGCCGGGGTCGCTCCCCGTTGAGATTGTTCTTTACCGGTAAAGTGGTCTAGAGGAAGGACCCGTGAGCCTTTGCATCGGGAGGCAGAGCCTCTGCGCGTGCAGGTTATGTCAGCCAGTTATAGTGCGGTTCGATGAGACCAATAGTGGCATTAGCCTGAGGTTCGATGAGACCATTAGTGGCATTAGCCTGAGGTCCTTGTGACCAATAGTGGCACTGTGATTGGGTACTTGAGTTTCTTTCATTGACGCATAGCTTTTATCATCTCCATGATTCATTTATATGTAGCTATTCATCTTGTACCCTGATTGTTCAGTTCCTGCTTGATTACAGTCATTTACTATCAGCATTGTTTGATACCTGCCTATACAGTTATTCAGCATGCTTATTTCGGTATATATTACTGCTCAGTATGCCTTGATTATCAGTAGACCTGCTATTTGATTATTCTGCTCCTGATCATTATACTTGATTATCAGTAGACCTGCTATTTGATTATTCTGCTCCTGATCATTATACTTGACTATCAGTAGACCTGCTATTTAATTATTCTACTCCTGATCATTATACTTGATTATCAGTATACCTGCTATTTGATTATTCTGCTCCTGATCATTATACTTGATTATCAGTATACCTGCTATTTGATTATTCTGCTCCTGATCATTATACTTGATTATCAGTATACCTGCTCCTGACCGTTTTACCTTGATTATCAGTATACCTGTTATTTGGTTATTCAGCTTTTATACACTGACCAGCTACTATCCGCAGATTTTAGTATCCAGTAGGTACGATTAGCTATTTCTCGGCTCGTCGTGCCCATTGGGATACACTTATGTGTGTCTCACACCCTCGGGTGACTGTTTTTCAGGACTGTTGGGTGGTGAGATGTCGGGACGGTCTGGTGAGGTGATCACGATAGAGCTGTTCCCCGGATGATCTGACATTTTGGGATATGATCAGATACGGTATTTTATTAGTTCAGTTATTAGATAGGTTATTAATTAAGTTATCTGTACTTGATCTCTGATTGTATCTTGTTATACTTGCCTAGCCGTGCATGTATAGGGGAGGCTCTGTCTGTTTGGATAGAGAATTTTCTATGCATGTGGCGGTCTGTTACGCCTGGTTTTGCGAACTCTGATTTCAAAAAAAAAAAAAAAAAATTTAGACCGGTTTTTAAACTCGGGGCGTGACAGATTCCAACCTAGATGAATTCCACACTCGTTTGGCCCCTTTTAAGGTTTACTTGTTTACACGCCTACACGTGTCACTTCTACTTGTTCTCTAGTTTATATTAAATCTAGAGTTCACATGCCACTTTATCTCCCTTAGGTTTTAACCTAAGTTTCAATGCCACTAGATTATCCAATCTTTTAGGTTCTCATTTAGATTTATAGTCTTACAGGTATTCTCCTTAGGTTTTGACCTAAGTTTAGATGACACTCGATTGACCTATACTCTAGGCCCACAATAGACGCATAGTCTTGCATGTTTTCTCCTTAGGTTTGGATCTAAGTTCATATGCCACTCTTTTATTTAACCTATATTAGGTTCACAACGTCGCACACCCACACGTGCACCTTCACTTCTTTTCTGATTCATAATGACCCTAGAATTTTCAAGTCTCTATCAACCACCTTAAGCTTATACCTACGTTCAAGTGCCACTCATTAACCCATTTTTCAAGTTTATATTAGACTTGTAGTCTTACATGCATGCCACTAGCTTTTCACTTTACTTGTAAGGGCTATACCCTATATTCACTTAGGTCCAATGCTCATGAACCATTTCAGTTTGTTAGATCTCCTTACATATAACTAAATCCTCTTTAGTTTACATCTTACTCTTATACATATATATGCATGAATCAAAGAGACATTAGACAAAGGGGAGATCAAACCATTTCGATGGTATTTCCCACCTCTATTCACTCTTAATTGCTTGTAGTCACTTGCAAATAGGCTCCTGACGCCGTCTCGACACTAACGAACGAGGTTCTTCACTTTCGGTGGGATTTTCCTCAATTGACGACCAAGACCTTGTCGATTCTCCAATCGAAGTTGTTAGGCGCACTTCTCTTACCTTCCATTAGAGAATTATACCATTAATTAAGTTTTAAAACCTACGAATTCAAAAACCCTCTTTCTAACCCTAGATTTCAATTTTCCTAAGAACACCTCAAAATTGTGGGTGTTTCTTTACTAAATCTACGTTAGAAGAGCCTAGAAAAGTCAAGAGTTTCAATTTTAAAAGAATGAAGTTGATCCCAACCCAAGACCAAAAACTCATACTTCTGACCTAAGCCTTCTTGGTCTTCTTCTTGCTTCAAGAACCTCCTTTAGAAGACTCCTTTAAGTCTCTTGTCTCACAATAGATCAATCTCACCAATCCTCTAAGCTAGGATTTCCTCTCTCAAGCTTCTAGAGAGAGAAAGAGAAGAGAGAAATGAGGAGTGGTGAAAATAGTGTTTGGCTGTGAGAGGTATGTGTTTTAAGTTAGGTTAACCCCACTTAAACCCACATACTAATTATGGTTAAACCACTCTACACATGATGTCAGGGATTTGGGGTACCGGTACGTGGGCTCTAATATCGGTACGTGAGGTTTCATACTAGTACGTCTCTCTTGGTTCCTCAAAATTCGAAAGCTAATTTTTTTCAGCATTCAATGGGGTTTCAATACGTGGCTTGATGTACCGGTACGCCATTCAATATCTGCAATTTTTTGCAGATTTTGATTTTTTAAGCTCGCTTTCTAACTCAACTCTGGTCTAGATGCCCTATCCTTCGAACCAAACTTATCCTAACTTATTTTAATCACATTTTTAAACATGCTCAGTGAGACTTATCCGCACTTTACTCCTTTAGCGAAAACCAGTACACCACAATATTAATATAAAGTCAAATTTGGGTCGAAAAAATATTTATTTTATTTGAGTCGTGCTATTTGTGCTGAATAGGCCAGAATTTGTTGTGTGGAGCCCAATAGGCTCCTCGACTTCAGGAAAAAAAAAAAAAAAAAAAAACTCTTTCTTTTATTTTGGTGTGGAGAAAAAAATAGGATTCTTCATTTAGATAAAGCCAAATTAAATGGTCCAAAATTTTTTTAAATTTCTTTTGGTCAGCCCACTAGCCCAAAAGGCTAGCCTAACCATTTTAATTGACTATTACTTTATCTTTAGCAATTGAAGGAGCCAAAAAAATTAACTATTCTTCAATGTTTGTTCTTGTACTCTGCCTAAACTATGGTCGCATACTGTGACATCCCAATAATTCCACATTAGATTAAAATGTGATTGTGATTGTATATATAAGAGACATGGACAATAGTAATAATAGCTGGATTTAAACATTTTGGGCTGTAATTTAGGTCCAACGAGTTATTATTGCTAGCGAGTCGGGTCGTTATATTTGATATCAGAACCAGTCACCAGCCGAAAGTGTGTGACGAGTCTCAGTTGAATCAGGGTCTAAATGACGAGACTAGTGAGAAAAGTCTCACATCGCCTAGTGATCTTGAGCTGTATATGTGTTTGGACTGACGTCACACCTATATGGATACTAGTATTAATAACTAGCTTAAGTAGTTTGAAATGTTATTTGAGCCCAACGAGTTATTATTGCTAGTTGGTCGAGTCATTACACATAGAAGGACCAAAAATAGCACTAATAGCTACAAATTTACAATAAGGGACTATTTAGTTGAGTGTAATTATAAACGCAGCGCAACTGAAAATATAGCAATTATAACTGTACCTATTCGTTTGGTTATGTGTTGTTGTAGCTGTTTCTACTATATTTCTCATGTTTAGTGGCTTGAAGATGTTTATTCTTTTCTTAATCTTGTAATTTAATTGCTTCTCGATTATTGTAGTTGGGCTTAATGTACCAATTTAAACACTATATTTGAATTTATATGAAGTTAAAAGTGTAATTCAATAGTAAGAGATTGTGTAGTTGAATGTAGGTGTATTTAGAGATACATAGAGTTAAATATACATATACAACAATTATGTTTGTATGTGGATCGAACTGCATTTAGATATCTCATTATAATATATTTAGGATAATGATGTTACAACCAAAAAGATTTTTTTTTTTTTTTTTTTTTTTTTTTTTTTTTTTTTGTGTGTGTGTGTGTGTGTGTGTGTGTGTTTCTAACTACTGTATTGTTATTTATACGAGAATCAGCTAAAAATCTAAAGCAATTAAATTTCGAACATAACACCTCAAATACTAACCAACTACACTAAATACAATCAGTTATAATATTTGGATATTTATTTATAATTTTTCCTTGCAGTACCTACATGTAACTCTAATAAATCAAGCAAAAGTTTTGGACTTAACTATTGTTGCATTAGGGTGAAACTTGAAATATATTTATATAACCAAACAGTCTATAAGAGATATATAGCTAGAAAATCAACGGTCTCTAGCGTTAGTGGTAACGGACTTGGTAGTTGATATTCAAGACCCGAGTTCGAAAGTTAGTTACTTTATATTTTCAGTTAAGTTTATTTCAAAAATAAATGAAATATATAACATTCTACATTTCTTTCAAATATATATATATATATATATATATATATATATATATATATATATATATATATATATATATATAGCTAGAGATGCAAATGGATCCGGATTTGAAAAAACTATATAGCTAGAGATGCAAATGGATCCGAATTGTGGAGATCTCGCTCGGAAAAAAAAAAGATATATAGCTAGGGATGCAAATGGATCCGAATTTGTGAAGAACTCGCTCCGATCTGCCCTAAGTAGGAGGGTAAGTGAAAACCAAAAATACAAAAAAAAAAAAAAAAAAAAAAAAATCTTTTTCGAATCCGTCCCGATCAGCTAAGAAATAAAACGAGAGGCAACGATCTCATTCCTTCCTTTGATTTGTCTCGATCCGTCAGAAACTCGCTTTCGCAAATATTATTCCATCTAACTCACGAAGAAAACTCAACCTGAGGCAGAAAGCGCCACCCTCTCCAAGATCCTCCCCATTTGTAGCCCTAGATATGAGATTCAGAATCCTCTCCACTTGCAACCCAAAATATAGTTGGAGGTAGGTGTCACGCCCCGGGGGTAACCAGAACCCGGGCCCGCCAACAGATCCGCCGTGTACACAGAATTTCCCATGTACACGAAGCGCTGGTAACCTGCTCAGATAGATAATATACAATAGAAGAGCATAAACAGAGCTGAACTAATAGAACTAACAGTAATCTCAGACTGAAATAAAAGTGTAAACTGAAATAAAAGTACAATATACTCCCAGCTCACCATAAATAATACAACCAGCTGGCCACAGCCAGACCCAAAAGTAAACTAATCAAGTCTGAGATACAAAAGGGGAGTACAGTAATAATCTAGCTAAACTCTCGCTCGGGGTAGACGATCTAGCTAGTCGGCGATCCTCTTACCTCGATCTGCCGCTGAAGGCCCAGCAGCTCCCACAGTCGACTCTGCAAAACAAAGGGGGGAAAGAGGACAAGAAACAACAATAATGGGGGTGAGAACTACTAGATAAACCAGTAGCCTCCCCTAGTGGGTAAAACCTCAGATGCTGACGCACCCACTAGGAATAAAGAGGCAAAAAGGAAAGAACAGTGGTATGCAATAAAGACTGCTGAAAGGAAACTACCACTACTATGCCTCTAAATGCAGTGCCAAAAGATGACTGTATATATGCAACCATAAAGCTGACTGCCCAAAGAAACCCAATCAGAGGGCCAGGAAATACTGGCACTGCCTGCTCTGTCATCACTCACAACTCACCAACTGTGTCATCACTCACAACTCACCAACTGTGCCATCACTCACAACTCACCAACTGACCGGCACCGTCACGGTCAAAAGCCTACTCCGGAGTGGCACTCGAGGGGAGCGACCCACACGAGTAAAGTATCTCTGTATCAAGCCTCTCTGTAACCAATGTCTCACAATAGCAGGACTGGATCAAGACTATGATCAAGGTGGGAATTCCGTCCACTAATGGAATCCCGATCGGATGCAACAGTAATCAATACGTGGGAAACACCGTCCACTAGAGAAGTCTAATACCCAATCTGATGCGATAAAACTCAAAAGTGGGAAACTCCATCCACTAATGCAATCCTGGTCCCCAAGCTGGTGTGATAATAACACCCGGTCAACCGCCCAAAATCCGCGGTTACCGCTGAACCCATAGACCCCAATCTGATAAGGTAAAAACATCTGGTCAACCGCCTATCATCCGCGGTTGCCACTATGCCCCACAATCCCCTGAGACAATCCCAACTGTCCCAAACTCAAGGTTCAGACACCACTATCTCAAAATCCCGATCAGACTCGAGCAACATGCATCGATAGAGAAGAATAACAATAACACATGTTTTCTCCTAAGTCAAGTACCATAATATAGTGCTGCAGTAAGATAGTGGCCTAACTAGATGTCCAATGAGCATGCAAGTGTTCTCTTTTAAAAACATTTAGAAAGAAGCTAAGTTTCATGTGAAGAACAATTTTAGAACTATTTTAAAATATTGTTGGGTTACCAATTTGCATGCGGTTCACGATATAGCAATTGTCCAATTTTCTTGTCCCAGATTTATCACATAGAAGCTACTAAATTAATTTAGGGGTCAAATACAATAGGTTTATATATCACAAGTTATCTATCACATGCATAGTTGGGAAACTCTTTTATTCCTAGTGTGCAGGTCAACAAAGAGGGCAACGCAACCACCCACCTCGAAAAGCGTGTACAATGTACCCAGAAAATACCCGCTGTCCTCTAAACACACCGTCAGCTGCAACAATGTCCTACAACATCACACAAGTGTACACGGTGTAAAAATAACAGTTTCCAAACACACAATTGCTGTTTTAAAATCAGCACGCAAAACGAGGAATTTTCACCTCTGTCCCGAGCTCCTAAAATCCCAGAAAAATCACGGTTGCGTTCCTCGCGAAAAATCACCCAAAATCGACTCTTGAATCACCCCGATCCGATATTCCTACGCGGAGAAATAATTCGTCGAAGTCGCCGCTGTCCAAAAATCCAAACAGCAAAATGGGGGTCAAATCACCTCGGGAATCGTGCCAAGAAATCGGAATCCGGAGAAACCATCAACACGGAAAACGAAGCCCTACCTCTTAGGAACACACTGGCGAAGAAATCGTCGGAATCGGACTCCTGTACTGCGCAGGGGACTCCTCGGACTGAAATGCGACGATAACGGGCCGAAATGGGGGAAAACCGAGGCACACTGTAAAATCCGGAACGCCGCTGTCGATCTTCCCGAAAATCTGGGAACGCACCACGAGGTAGAAAAATGTGAGAGGAAAAACTTCTCTTCACACCTCTCCCTGGTTCTCTCTCTTTCTCTCGGAAAAAGCCCAAGAAGAGAGGGGAGGGGGCCTATTTATAGGCCCACAAAACATTTGGGAAAATTCCCACTGTGTCCCCACTTTCGGGCGCAGTGGGGAATTCGGGCTGCTACAGTGCGGCCCGGCCCGCCAACTTCCGGGCGGCTACAGTGCGGCCCAGCCCAACCCGGGCCGCACACGGGATCCCATCCCGTCCGACCATCCGTCCAACCCGGCCCAGGGCCCGCCACGCGTCCGCCGAACAGGCGGCAGCCGTGCGGGCCCGGCGGGAACGCGCCACGTGTCCCCCTGCGGGACGGCGGGGTGGGTGGCGCCCGCCAATGGCGGGGCGCCACGTGTCCCGCGCTTGCCCGCCCGACACGGCCGCCGGCGGCCCTGCGCGCCGCCTGCACGCCTGCGGCGCGTGCGCGTACGGCCGCAGGCGCGCGCCTGCGGGTGCGCCGCGCGCACGTGCACCCGCCAACCCGGGGCCGCCACGTGGCGCGCCCCGGTGCACCGTGCACCGCGCCGCTGCCCCAGCCTGCCCGGCCTGCCCGCGCTGCCCGCGCTTGCTCCGTGTGCCGCGCGTGCTGCGCCGGACCAACGGGAGCCCGCCACGTGGCCCGCCGGTGCACCGTGCACCGGCGGTCCATTCCGTGGACCGAGAGTGGCGCGCCGGCCCAATAAGGAGGCGCCACGTGTCCCCGGCCGGTCCACAGGTCCCCCCATGCACCATTTTGCACAGAAAACTTCCGGGGGTCCGTTTTTGGGCATCCGGACTCCAAATTAAATAAGTAAATAGCCGTTTTCAAGCGTTTTTCCGCGCTGAATCCAAATACGGCCTCCGTTTAGCCTGATTCCATTCCTAAAATTCGGCAAAGTCAGCCGAAGGTCAGGCTTGCTTCCAAATCCACTCTAAGTCCAAACAACACATCCCTTTGACATGTTGGGGCCCAACACACCAACACTAGGTGTTCCACACCCCAAACAGGGGAAAAACTGGGACACTACATCCTCCCCCACTAACAAAAGTTTCGTCCTCGAAACTAAAATCATACCTCAATCCAGAGCCTCGAACAAGTAGGGGTAGGCGTCCATCATCTCTGACTCTGGCTCCCACGTCGCCTCGCGCTCATCACGATTGCTCCAAAGGATCTTCACATAGGGAATGGTACGATTTCGCAATTCTTTCACCTCCCGATCAAGAATCCGTACAGGGCGCTCCTCATATCTCAAATCCTCGCTGATCTCGAGGGGTGCAAAGTCGATGACGTGCGACGGGTCGAAGACGTACCTCCTCAGTGTGGAAACATGGAAAACATCGTGGACACCAGCCAGTCTCGGGGGAAGTGCAAGTCGATAAGCAACAGGCCCGATACGCTCCAACACCTCGAATGGTCCAATGTATCGGGGCTGAGTTTTCCGCGAATGCCGAACCTCCTGATCCCCTTGGACGGCGAGGCTTTCAAAAATACATGATCTCCAACCTGAAACTCTAAGTCTCGTCGCCGAACATCAGCATAGCTCTTCTGTCGGCTCTGAGCGGTCTGAAGATGCTGTCGAATCACGCGGACCTTCTCCTCTGCCTCTAGCAGTATATCTGGCCCCAAGGTCCGTCTCTCGCCTACGTCACTCCAATAAAGTGGTGATCGGCACTTGCGTCCATACAACGCTTCAAACGGAGCCATCTGTATGCTCGCTTGAAAGCTGTTGTTGTACGCAAACTCAACCAAGGATAAGTGCCGAATCCAACCTCCGCCGAAATCCAAGACGCAAGCCCTCAGCATGTCCTCCAAGATCTGTATCGTCCGCTCTGACTGCCCATCAGTCTGAGGATGGAAAGCTGTACTGAATCTGAGCTGAGTCCCCATCGCAGTCTGTAAACTCCCCCAAAAACGCGAGGCAAACCTCGGATCCCTATCTGACACAATGGAGGCGGGTACTCCATGCAGTCTCACAATCTCATCAAGGTATAGCTGGGCTAGTCGATCGAGTGGCCAAGTAGTCTGCATAGGCAAGAAGTGCGCTGACTTGGTAAGTCGATCCACCACTACCCAGATAGCATCTGCTCCGCCCTGTGCCCTCGGCAATCCGACCACGAAGTCCATGGTAATGTGGTCCCATTTCCACTCAGGGATGGGGAGACTTTGTAACTTGCCAGCTGGCACCCGATGCTCAGCTTTTACTTGCTGACAAGTCAAACACTGGGCCACAAATCTCCCGACATCCCTCTTCATGCCATTCCACCAAAAATGTGCCTTGAGGTCCTTATACATCTTAGTCCCCCCAGGATGAAGGGTATAAGGTGTATAATGGGCCTCTCTCAATATCTGCTCTCTGATCTCAGCATCCACTGGCACACATGCTCGGTCCCTGTACCTCAGTACTCCCGCAGCATCCACTGTAACATCCCCTGACTGATCACTCGGAAGCTGATCTCGAATCCTGGTCAAGTGGGGGTCCTCACTCTGTTTTTCCCCGATCCTGTCTAGCAGAGTGGGCTGCACGACTAATGACGTCAGTCTAGCAGAGACCCCAGGGGACACAACCTCTATCTCGAGCCGTCTCATCTCCTCCAATAGGGGCGCCTGGTCTGTGATCAACATAGACAAACTCTGAACTGCTCTCCGGCTCAAAGCATCAGCGACCACGTTAGCCTTGCCTGGGTGGTAAAGGATGTCCACATCATAATCCTTTAGTAGCTCTAACCACCTGCGCTGCCTCAAGTTCAGCTCCTTCTGGGTGAACAGATACTTTAAACTCTTGTGGTCGGTGTAGATCTCACAATGCTCCCCGTACAGGTAATGGCGCCAAAGCTTCAGTGCAAACACCACGGCAGCGAGCTCTAAGTCGTGGGTAGGGTAATTCTTCTCGTAATCCTTGAGCTGTCTCGATGCATAAGCAATTACCCTCCCATCCTGCATCAACACGCAACCGAGTCCACTGTGTGATGCGTCACTGTAGATCACGTATCCTTTCCCCATAACAGGGAGGGAAAGGATAGGGGCGGTCATCAATCTGTCCTTCAGCTCCTCGAAGCTCCTCTGGCAGTCCTCGCTCCAGATAAACTTAACCCCTTTCCGCGTCAACCGAGTGAGGGGTGTGGAAAGCTTCGCAAAGCCTTCCACAAACCGACGATAATAACCAGCTAACCCCATGAAGCTGCGCACCTCTGATACAGTCGTCGGTCGGGGCCAATCACGAACTGCCTCAATCTTCGCCGGGTCTACAGCTACACCGGCGGCGGAAATCACATGGCCCAAGAAAGATACCTCCCGAAGCCAAAACTCGCACTTCACCAGCTTGGCATACAACTTCTTCTCCCGCAGAAGTTGTAGCACAGTCCTCAAGTGCTCCTCATGCTCGGCCTCGCTCCGGGAGTAAACCAGGATATCATCTATGAACACCACCACAAATCGATCCAGAAATGGCCGAAATATCCTGTTCATCAAGTCCATAAAGGCGGCAGGGGCATTAGTCAATCCAAATGGCATAACTGTAAACTCATAATGCCCGTACCGTGATCTGAAAGCAGTCTTAGGAATATCCTCGGCCTTCACCTTTAATTGGTGGTAACCAGACTGTAGATCAATCTTGGAAAAGACACAAGACCCTTGCAGCTGATCAAAGAGATCGTCGATGCGCGGCAGAGGGTACTTGTTCTTAATGGTCACTTTATTCAGCTCCCTATAGTCCACACACAGTCTAAGTGACCCATCTTCTTCTTCACGAATAGCACCGGTGCTCCCCAGGGCGACACACTGGGTCTAATGAAACCCTTATCCATCAAGTCTTGCAACTGTGCTTTAAGCTCTCACAGCTCAGCCGGTGCCATCCGGTAAGGAGCCTTAGAGATTGGCGCAGTTCCTGGGACTACGTCAATCACAAACTCAATCTCTCTGTCGGGCGGCATACAAGTCAGCTCAGGTGGAAACACATCCGGGAACTCGCGGACGATAGGGATATCCCCGAGTCCCGGTGCCGCCGTAGGCCCCTCAACAACACTAGCCAAAAAGGCTACACATCCTCGGTGAATCATCCGTCTCGCTCGGGAAGTCGAAACCATAGAGGCAAAGAAAGCACTCTGACATCCCCGGTACATCCACACCTCCTGGCCTGGCTCTCTAAAAGTGACAGTCCTCTCGGCACAGTTAATTGTCGCAAAATATCGAGCCAGCCAGTCCATCCCGAGAACCACATCAAAGTCCCGCAGCTGTCTCAAGACCAACAGGTCTGCTGGCATAATCCAGGACTCGATCCGCATCGGGCAGGACCAACAACACTCCTTCACGTGCAAAGTGTGACCGGGAATCTGAACCTCTCGTGCACGTGGCAAAGGTCCTAACTCTAACCCATGTAATGATGCAAATGATCTACTAATGAAAGAATGCGACGCTCCAGTAACAAAAGATATGAATCCAAATGCCAGAAATAGACCATACCTGCCACCACACGGTCAGCCGTAGTAGAATCCCCCGCCTGCGCTAAGCTATCCTGACCGCTCAACAACGGCTGTCTCTCACCAGAAGGGCGCAGGGGCGAAACTCGGTCTGCCTGGAGACCTGTCGGTGAAGCTCCCGGTCGTAGCTGGGAAGTAGTAGGGACGGACACTAAAGTAGGTGCCGTAGCCGTCCCCGAGGGGCACGAAACCCGAATGTGCCCAGGCTGTCCACAACTATAGCAGCGACCCCACCGCTGGTCGCAGGTGCCGGGAAAATGCTGACCTCCACAGAAAATACAACCGCTGGGGGCCCGCAATGGTCGTGTCTGCTGCTGCTGCTGAGATCTTTGCTGGGATGCGATAGGGGCCAACGCTGAAGAAGGGGGTACTAAGGTCGAAAGGGGGCACGAAGCTCGAACGTGGCCAGACTGTCCACATCGGAGCATCGACCCCGCCTCAAGTCACAGGTACCTGAGGGATGTCGTCCTCTACAGAAAACACACCTGCCGCGAAACCGTGGCCGTCTAGAAGAACTGGCCTGTCCAACAACAACCGGGGCTGGGCGTTTCCTCTCAGAACGCTGCTCCGAGCCCTAGCCCTCTCTCTAACTGCCGAATCACCTCTCTGCGCCAGTAGCTGCTCCAGACGCTGGTCCTGTCGGAAGCTCCTCGCCACCAAATGGGTCACCAAGGCCCGCAGTTCCCCCAGCTCTGCAGATACCGCCTGCTCGGGCTCCTCAGAAGGGGTGGGGATATCCCCGGCGGAAAGACGACGACGGGGCGACATACTGTCACAAAAAAAAAACACGAATCAGCAATAAAACCCCACACGACCCAATCTAGCGAAAGTCAAAGACATCCCCCTATTTCTGTGACTTTATGTTGTCTGCAGCCAACATAACTGTCCACCAGAAATTGGGTATGTCGATCCCTCCTCACTCACTGGAAGAGTCCAATAAATAAATCAACGACTTTCGCAAAGTGTCACGTCTCTCACGCCCTATCATCCTAGGGTCTGCCAAAAGCCTAGGGTTTCCTAAGTCCCAACTGACCTATCCCTAAGCTCTGATACCAACTTAATCTGTCACGCCCCGGGGGTAACCAGAACCCGGGCCCGCCAACAGATCCGCCGTGTACACAGAATTTTCCATGTACACGAAGCGCTGGTAACCTGCTCAGATAGATAATATACAATAGAAGAGCATAAACAGAGCTGAACTAATAGAACTAACAGTAATCTCAGACTGAAATAAAGTGTAAACTGAAATAAAAGTACAATATACTCCCAGCTCACCATAAATAATACAACCAGCTGGCCACAGCCAGACCCAAAAGTAAACTAATCAAGTCTGAGATACAAAAGGGGAGTACAGTAATAATCTAGCTAAACTCTCGCTCGGGGTAGACGATCTAGCTAGTCGGCGATCCTCTTACCTCGATCTGCCGCTGAAGGCCCAGCAGCTCCCACGGTCGACTCTGCAAAACAAAGGGGGGAAAGAGGACAAGAAACAACAATAATGGGGGTGAGAACTACTAGATAAACCAGTAGCCTCCCCTAGTGGGTAAAACCTCAGATGCTGACGCACCCACTAGGAATAAAGAGGCAAAAAGGAAAGAACAGTGGTATGCACTAAAGACTGCTGAAAGGAAACTACCACTACTATGCCTCTAAATGCAGTGCCAAAAGATGACTGTATATATGCAACTATAAAGCTGACTGCCCAAAGAAACCCAATCAGAGGGCCAGGAAATACTGGCACTGCCTGCTCTGTCATCACTCACAACTCACCAACTGTGTCATCACTCACAACTCACCAACTGTGCCATCACTCACAACTCACCAACTGACCGGCACCGTCACGGTCAAAAGCCTACTCCGGAGTGGCACTCGAGGGGAGCGACCCACACGAGTAAAGTATCTCTGTATCAAGCCTCTCTGTAACCAATGTCTCACAATAGCAGGACTGGATCAAGACTATGATCAAGGTGGGAATTCCGTCCACTAATGGAATCCCGATCGGATGCAACAGTAATCAATAAGTGGGAAACACCGTCCACTAGAGAAGTCTAATACCCAATCTGATGCGATAGTACTCAAAAGTGGGAAACTCCATCCACTAATGCAATCCTGGTCCCCAATCTGGTGTGATAATAACACCCGGTCAACCGCCCAAAATCCGCGGTTACCGCTGAACCCATAGACCCCAATCTGATAAGGTAAAAACATCTGGTCAACCGCCTATCATCCGCGGTTGCCACTATGCCCCACAATCCCCTGAGACAATCCCAACTGTCCCAAACTCAAGGTTCAGACACCACTATCTCAAAATCCCGATCAGACTCGAGCAACATGCAACGATAGAGAAGAATAACAATAACACATGTTTTCTCCTAAGTCAAGTCCCATAATATAGTGCTGCAGTAAGATAGTGGCCTAACTAGATGTCCAATGAGCATGCAAGTGTTCTCTTTTAAAAACATTTAGAAAGAAGCTAAGTTTCATGGAAGAACAATTTTAGAACTATTTTAAAAATATTGTTGGGTTACCAATTTGCATGCGGTTCACGATATAGCAATTGTCCAATTTCTTGTCCCAGATATTTCACATAGAAGCTACTAAATTAATTCAGGGGTCCAAATACAATAGGTTTATATATCACAAGTTATCTATCACATGCATAGTTGGGAAACTCTTTTATTCCTAGTGTGCAGGTCAACAAAGAGGGCAACGCAACCACCCACCTCGAAAAGCGTGTACAATGTACCCAGAAAATACCCGCTGTCCTCTAAACACACCGTCAGCTGCAACAATGTCCTACAACATCACACAAGTGTACAAGGTGTAAATATAACAGTTTCCAAACACACAATTGCTGTTTTAAAATCAGCACGCAAAACGAGGAATTTTCACCTCTGTCCCGAGCTCCTAAAATCCCAGAAAAATCACGGTTGCGTTCCTCGCGAAAAATCGCCCAAAATCGACTCTTGAATCACCCCGATCCGATATTCCTACGCGGAGAAATAATTCGTCGAAGTCGCCGCTGTCCAAAAATCCAACCAGCAAAATGGGGTGTCAAATCACCTCGGGAATCGTGCCAAGAAATCGGAATCCGGAGAAACCATCAACACGGAAAACGAAGCCCTACCTCTTAGGAACACACTGGCGAAGAAATCGTCGGAATCGGACTCCTGTACTGCGCAGGGGACTCCTCGGACTGAAATGCGACGATAACGGGCCGAAATGGGGGAAAACCGAGGCACACTGTAAAATCCGGAACGCCGCTGTCGATCTTCCCGAAAATCTGGGAACGCACCACGAGGTAGAAAAATGTGAGAGGAAAAACTTCACTTCACACACCTCTCCCTGGTTCTCTCTCTTTCTCTCGGAAAAAGCCCAACAAAGGAGGGGAGGGGGCCTATTTATAGGCCCAGCCAAACATTTGGGAAAATTCCCACTGTGTCCCCACTTTCGGGCGCAGTGGGGAATTCGGGCTGCTACAGTGCGGCCCGGCCCGCCAACTTCCGGGCGGCTACAGTGCGGCCCAGCCCAACCCGGGCCGCACACGGGATCCCATCCCGTCCGACCATCCGTCCAACCCGGCCCAGGGCCCGCCACGCGTCCGCCAAACAGGCGGCAGCCGTGCGGGCCCGGCGGGGACGCGCCACGTGTCCCCCTGCGGGACGGCGGGGTGGGTGGCGCCCGCCAATGGCGGGGCGCCACGTGGCCCGCGCTTGCCCGCCCGACACGGCCGCCGGCGGCCCTGCGCGCCGCCTGCACGCCTGCGGCGCGTGCGCGTACGGCCGCAGGCGCGCGCCTGCGGGTGCGCCGCGCGCACGTGCACCCGCCAACCCGGGGCCGCCACGTGGCGCGCCCCGGTGCACCGTGCACCGCGCCGCTGCCCCAGCTTGCCCGACCTGCCCGCGCTGCCCGCGCTTGCTCCATGTGCCGCGCGTGCTGCGCCGGACCAACGGGAGCCCGCCACGTGGCCCGCCGGTGCACCGTGCACCGGCGGTCCATTCCGTGGACCGAGAGTGGCGCGCCGGCCCAATAAGGAGGCGCCACGTGTCCCCGGCCGGTCCACAGGTCCCCCCATGCACCATTTTGCACAGAAAACTTCCGGGGGTCCGTTTTTGGGCATCCGGACTCCAAATTAAATAAGTAAATAGCCGTTTTCAAGCGTTTTTCCGCGCTGAATCCAAATACGGCCTCCGTTTAGCCTGATTCCATTCCTAAAATTCGGCAAAGTCAGCCGAAGGTCAGGCTTGCTTCCAAATCCACTCTAAGTCCAAACAACACATCCCTTTGACATGTTGGGGCCCAACACACCAACACTAGGTGTTCCACACCCCAAACAGGGGAAAAACTGGGAAACTACTGGGACACTACATCCTCCCCCACTAACAAAAGTTTCGTCCTCGAAACTAAAATCATACCTCAATCCAGAGCCTCGAACAAGTAGGGGTAGGCGTCCATCATCTCTGACTCTGGCTCCCACGTCGCCTCGCGCTCATCATGATTGCTCCAAAGGATCTTCACATAGGGGATGGTCCGATTGCGCAATTCTTTCACCTCCCGATCAAGAATCCGTACTGGGCGCTCCTCATATCTCAAATCCTCGCTGATCTCGAGGGGTGCAAAGTCGATGACGTGCGACGGGTCGAAGACGTACCTCCTCAGTGTGGAAACATGGAAAACATCGTGGACACCAGCCAGTCTCGGGGGAAGTGCAAGTCGATAAGCAACAGGCCCGATACGCTCCAACACCTCGAATGGTCCAATGTATCGGGGGCTGAGTTTCCCGCGAATGCCGAACCTCCTGATCCCCTTGGACGGCGAGACTTTCAAAATACATGATCTCCAACCTGAAACTCTAAGTCTCGTCGCCGAACATCAGCATAGCTCCTCTGTCGGCTCTGAGCGGTCTGAAGATGCTGTCGAATCACCCGGACCTTCTCCTCTGCCTCTAGCAGTATATCTGGCCCCAAGGTCCGTCTCTCGCCTACGTCACTCCAATAAAGTGGTGATCGGCACTTGCGTCCATACAACGCTTCAAACGGAGCCATCTGTATGCTCGCTTGAAAGCTGTTGTTGTACGCAAACTCAACCAAGGATAAGTGCCGAATCCAACCTCCGCCGAAATCCAAGACGCAAGCCCTCAGCATGTCCTCCAAGATCTGTATAGTCCGCTCTGACTGCCCATCAGTCTGAGGATGAAAAGCTGTACTGAATCTGAGCTGAGTCCCCATCGCAGTCTGCAAACTCCCCCAAAAACGCGAGGCAAACCTCGGATCTCTATCTGACACAATGGAGGCGGGTACTCCATGCAGTCTCACAATCTCATCAAGGTATAGCTGGGCTAGTCGATCGAGTGGCCAAGTAGTCTGCATAGGCAAGAAGTGCGCTGACTTGGTAAGTCGATCCACCACTACCCAGATAGCATCTGCTCCGCCCTGTGCCCTCGGCAATCCGACCACGAAGTCCATGGTAATGTGGTCCCATTTCCACTCAGGAATGGGGAGACTTTGTAACTTGCCAGCTGGCACCCGATGCTCAGCTTTTACTTGCTGACAAGTCAAACACTGGG
The DNA here is from genome assembly GCA_029168755.2 of Tillandsia fasciculata. Classification (NCBI taxonomy): domain Eukaryota; kingdom Viridiplantae; phylum Streptophyta; class Magnoliopsida; order Poales; family Bromeliaceae; genus Tillandsia; species Tillandsia fasciculata. The sequence goes on from CM054941.1 coordinate 21,298,179, forward strand.
CCACAAATCTCCCGACATCCCTCTTCATGCCATTCCACCAAAAATGTGCCTTGAGGTCCTTATACATCTTAGTCCCCCCAGGATGAAGGGTATAAGGTGTATAATGGGCCTCTCTCAATATCTGCTCTCTGATCTCAGCATCCACTGGCACACATGCTCGGTCCCTGTACCTCAGTACTCCCGCAGCATCCACTGTAAATCCCCTGACTGATCACTCGGAAGCTGATCTCGAATCCTGGTCAAGTGGGGGTCCTCACTCTGTTTTTCCCTGATCCTGTCCAGCAGAGTGGGCTGCACGACTAATGACGTCAGTCTGGCCGAGACCCCAGGGGACACAACCTCTATCTCGAGCCGTCTCATCTCCTCCAATAGGGGCGCCTGGTCTGTGATCAACATAGACAAACTCTGAACTGCTCTCCGGCTCAAAGCATCAGCGACCACGTTAGCCTTGCCTGGGTGGTAAAGGATGTCCACATCATAATCCTTTAATAGCTCTAACCACCTGCGCTGCCTCAAGTTCAGCTCCTTCTGGTGAACAGATACTTTAAACTCTTGTGGTCGGTGTAGATCTCACAATGCTCCCCGTACAGGTAATGGCGCCAAAGCTTCAGTGCAAACACCACGGCAGCGAGCTCTAAGTCGTGGGTAGGGTAATTCTTCTCGTAATCCTTGAGCTGTCTCGATGCATAAGCAATTACCCTCCCATCCTGCATCAACACGCAACCGAGTCCACTGTGTGATGCGTCACTGTAGATCACATATCCTTTCCCCATAACAGGGAGGGAAAGGATAGGAGCAGTCATCAGTCTGTCCTTCAGCTCCTCGAAGCTCTTCTGGCAGTCCTCACTCCAGATAAACTTAACCCCTTTCCGCGTCAACCGAGTGAGGGGTGTGGAAAGCTTCGCAAAGCCTTCCACAAACCGACGATAATAACCAGCTAATCCCATGAAGCTGCGCACCTCTGATACAGTCGTCGGTCGGGGCCAATCACGAACTGCCTCAATCTTCGCCGGGTCTACAGCTACACCGGCGGCGGAAATCACATGGCCCAAGAAAGCTACCTCCCGAAGCCAAAACTCGCACTTCACCAGCTTGGCATACAACTTCTTCTCCCGCAGAAGTTGTAGCACAGTCCTCAAGTGCTCCTCATGCTCGGCCTCGCTCCGGGAGTAAACCAGGATATCATCTATGAACACCACCACAAATCGATCCAGAAATGGCCGAAATATCCTGTTCATCAAGTCCATAAAGGCGGCAGGGGCATTAGTCAATCCAAATGGCATAACTGTAAACTCATAATGCCCGTACCGTGATCTGAAAGCAGTCTTAGGAATATCCTCGGCCTTCACCTTTAATTGGTGGTAACCAGACTGTAGATCAATCTTGGAAAAGACACAAGACCCTTGCAGCTGATCAAAGAGATCGTCGATGCGCGGCAGAGGGTACTTGTTCTTAATGGTCACTTTATTCAGCTCCCTATAGTCCACACACAGTCTAAGTGACCCATCCTTCTTCTTCACGAATAGCACCGGTGCTCCCCAGGGCGACACACTGGGTCTAATGAAACCCTTATCCATCAAGTCTTGCAACTGTGCTTTAAGCTCTCTCAGCTCAGCCGGTGCCATCCGGTAAGGAGCCTTAGAGATTGGCGCAGTTCCTGGAACTACGTCAATCACAAACTCAATCTCTCTGTCGGGCGGCATACAAGTCAGCTCAGGTGGAAACACATCCGGGAACTCGCGGACGATAGGGATATCCCCGAGTCCCGGTGCCGCCGTAGGCCCCTCAACAACACTAGCCAAAAAGGCTACACATCCTCGGTGAATCATCCGTCTCGCTCGGGAAGTCGAAACCATAGAGGCAAAGAAAGCACTCTGACATCCCCGGTACATCCACACCTCCTGGCCTGGCTCTCTAAAAGTGACAGTCCTCTCGGCACAGTCAATTGTCGCAAAATATCAAGCCAGCCAGTCCATCCCGAGAACCACATCAAAGTCCCGCAGCTGTCTCAAGACCAACAGGTCTGCTGGCATAATCCAGGACTCGATCCGCATCGGGCAGGACCAACAACACTCCTCCACGTGCAAAGTGTGACCGGGAATCTGAACCTCTCGTGCACGTGGCAAAGGTCCTACCTCTAACCCATGTAATGATGCAAAAGATCTACTAATGAAAGAATGCGATGCTCCAGTAACAAATATATGAATCCAAATGCCAGAAAGTAGACCATACCTGCCACCACACGGTCAGCTGTAGTAGAATCCCCCGCCTGCGCTAAGCTATCCTGACCGCTCAACAACGGCTGTCTCTCACCAGAAGGGCGCAGGGGCGAAACTCGGTCTGCCTGGAGACCTGTCGGTGAAGCTCCCGGTCGTAGCTGGGAAGTAGTAGGGACGGACACTAAAGTAGGTGCCGTAGCCGTCCCCGAGGGGCACGCAACCCGAATGTGCCCAGGCTGTCCACAACTATAGCAGCGACCCCACCGCTGGTCGCAGGTGCCGGGAAAATGCTGACCTCCACAGAAAATACAACCGCTGGGGGCCCGCAATGGTCGTGTCTGCTGCTGCTGCTGCTGAGATCTTTGCTGGGATGCGATAGGGGCCAACGCTGAAGAAGGGGGTACTAAGGTCGAAAGGGGGCACGAAGCTCGAACGTGGCCAGACTGTCCACATCGGAAGCATCGACCCCGCCTCAAGTCACAGGTACCTGAGGGATGTCGTCCTCTACAGAAAACACACCTGCCGCGAAACCGTGGCCGTCTAGAAGAACTGGCCTGTCCAACAACAACCGGGGCTGGGCGTTTCCTCTCAGAACGCTGCTCCGAGCCCTAGCCCTCTCTCTAACTGCCGAATCACCTCTCTGCGCCAGTAGCTGCTCCAGACGCTGGTCCTGTCGGAAGCTCCTCGCCACCAAATGGGTCACCAAGGCCCGCAGTTCCCCAGCTCTGCAGATACCGCCTGCTCGGGCTCCTCAGAAGGGGTGGGGATATCCCCGGCGGAAAGAACGACGACGGGGCGACATACTGTCACAAAAAAAAACACGAATCAGTAACAAAACCCCACACGACCCAATCTAGCGAAAGTCAAAGACATCCCCCAATTTCTGTGACTTTATGTTGTCTGCAGCCAACATAACTGTCCACCAGAAATTGGGTATGTCGATCCCTCCTCACTCACTGGAAGAGTCCAATAAATAAATCAACGACTTTCGCAAAGTGTCACGCCTCTCACGCCCTATCATCCTAGGGTCTGCCAAAAGCCTAGGGTTTCCTAAGTCCCAACTGACCTATCCCTAAGCTCTGATACCAACTTAATCTGTCACGCCCCGGGGGTAACCAGAACCCGGGCCCGCCAACAGATCCGCCGTGTACACAGAATTTTCCATGTACACGAAGCGCTGGTAACCTGCTCAGATAGATAATATACAATAGAAGAGCATAAACAGAGCTGAACTAATAGAACTAACAGTAATCTCAGACTGAAATAAACTGTAAACTGAAATAAAAGTACAATATACTCCCAGCTCACCATAAATAATACAACCAGCTGGCCACAGCCAGACCCAAAAGTAAACTACTAAGTCTGAGATACAAAAGGGGAGTACAGTAATAGTCTAGCTAAACTCTCGCTCGGGGTAGACGATCTAGCTAGTCGGCGATCCTCTTACCTCGATCTGCCGCTGAAGGCCCAGCAGCTCCCACAGTCGACTCTGCAAAACAAAGGGGGAAAGAGGACAAGAAACAACAATAATGGGGGTGAGAACTACTAGATAAACCAGTAGCCTCCCCTAGTGGGTAAAACCTCTGATGCTGACGCACCCACTAGGAATAAAGAGGCAAAAAGGAAAGAACAGTGGTATGCAATAAAGACTGCTGAAAAGAAACTACCACTACTATGCCTCTAAATGCAGTGCCAAAAGATGACTGTATATATGCAACTATAAAGCTGACTGCCCAAAGAAACCCAATCAGAGGGCCAGGAAATACTGGCACTGCCTGCTCTGTCATCACTCACAACTCACCAACTGACCGGCACCCATCACGGTCTAAAAGCCTACTCCGGAGTGGCACTCGAGGGGAGCGACCCACACGAGTAAAGTATCTCTGTATCAATCCTCTCTGTAACCGATGTCTCACAATAGCAGGACTGGATCATGACCATGATCAAAGTGGGAATACTCCATCCACTAATGCAAACCCCCGATCCCCAATCTGATGTGTGATAATAACATCCTGGTCAATCTGCACCCGGTCAACCGCCCAAAATCCGCGGTTACCGCTGAACCCATAGACCCCAATCTGATAAGGTAAAAACATCTGGTCAACCGCCTAACATCCGCGGTTGCCACTATGCCCCACAATCCCCTAGACAATCCCAACTGTCCCAAACTCAATGTCCAGACACCACTATCTCAAAATCCCGATCAGACTCGAGCAACATGCATCGATTGAGAAGAATAACAATAACACATGTTTTCTCCTAAGTCAAGTCCCATAATATAGTGCTGCAGTAAGATAGTGGCCTAACTAGATGTCCAATGAGCATGCAAGTGTTCTCTTTTAAAAACATTTAGAAAGAACTAAGTTTCATGTGAAGAATAATTTTAGAACTATTTTAAAAATATTGTTGGGTTACTAATTTGCATGCGGTTCACGATATAGCAATTGTCCAATTTTCTTGTCCCAGATTTATCACATAGAAGCTACTAAATTAATTTAGGGGCCAAATGCAATAGGTTCATATACCACAAGTTATCTATCACATGTATAATTGGGAACTCTTTATTCCTAGTGTGCAAGTCAACAAAGAGGGAACGCAACCACCCACCTCGAAAAGCGTGTACAATGTACCCAGAAAATACCCGCTGTCCTCTAAACACACCGTCAGCTGCAACAATGTCCTACAACATCACACAAGTGTACAAGGTGTAAATATAACAGTTTCCAAACACACAATTGCTGTTTTAAAATCAGCACGCAAAACGAGGAATTTTCACCTCTGTCCCGAGCTCCTAAAATCCCAGAAAAATCACGGTTGCGTTCCTCGCGAAAAATAGCCCAAAATCGACTCTTGAATCACCTCGATCCGATATTCCTACGCTGAGAAACAATTCGTCGAAGTCGCCGCTGTCCAAAAATCCAAACAGCAAAATGGGGTGTCAAATCACCTCGGGAATCGTGCCAAGAATCGGAATCCGGAGAAACCATCAACACGGAAAAACGAAGCCCTACCTCTTAGGAACACACTGGCGAAGAAATCGTCGGAATCGGACTCCTGTACTGCGCAGGGGACTCCTCGGACTGAAATGCGACGATAACGGGCCGAAATGGGGGAAAACCGAGGCACACTGTAAAATCCGGAACGCCGCTGTCGATCTTCCCAAAAATCTGGGAACGCACCACGAGGTAGAAAAATGTGAGAGGAAAAACTTCTCTTCAACACCTCTCCCTGGTTCTCTCTCTTTCTCTCGGAAAAAGCCCAAGAAGAGAGGGGAGGGGGCCTATTTATAGGCCCACAAAACATTTGGGAAAATTCCCACTGTGTCCCCACTTTCGGGCGCAGTGGGGAATTCGGGCTGCTACAGTGCGCCCGGCCCGCCAACTTCCGGGCGGCTACAGTGCGGCCCAGCCCAACCCGGGCCGCACACGGGATCCCCGCCCGTCCGACCATCCGTCCAACCCGGCCCAGGGCCCGCCACGCGTCCGCCAACAGGCGGCAGCCGTGCGGGCCCGGCGGGAACGCGCCACGTGTCCCCCTGCGGGGCGGCGGGTGGTGGCGCCCGCCAATGGCGGGCGCCACGTGGCCCGCCTTGCCCCCGCCCGACACGGCCGCCGGCGGCCGTGCGCGCGCGCCTGCACGCCTGCGTGCGCGTACGGCCGCAGGCGCGCGCCGTTGCGGTGCGCCGCGCGCACATGCGCCCGCCAACCCGGGGCCGCCACGTGGCGCGCCCCGCCCGTGCACCGTGCACGCGCCGCTGCCCCCGCCTGCCCGGCCTGCCCGCGCTGCCCGCGCACGATCCCTGCGCCGCGCGCGCTGGACCGGCCCAACCGGCGCCTGCCACGTGGCCCGCCGGTGCACCGTGCACCGGCGGCCCGCTCCGTGGACCGAAGCCGTGCGCCGGCCCAATAAGAGCCGCCACGTGTCCCCGCCGGTCCACAGGTCCCCCCATGCACCATTTTGCGCAGAAAACTTCCCGGGGTCCGTTTTTGGGCATCCGGACTCCAAATTAAATAAGTAATAGCCGTTTTCAAGCGTTTTTCCGCGCTGAATCCAACTACGGCCTCCGTTTAGCCTGATTCCACTCCTAAAATTCGGCAAAGTCAGCCGAAGGTCAGGCTTGACCCCCAAATCCCTCTAAGTCCAAACAACACCC